>ML856341.1:25856-53564 GCA_009831015.1 Picea engelmannii
AGCAATTCGTACCTTTTGTGTATGTGGCACATTATGGAGATCAAAGAATTGCTCCATCTGAAGTATCCATGTGATTGGGTCCTTGCCATCAAACTTCCTCATATCAATCTTAGGAACGTGGTTGGTCTTCAAAACAAAGTTGGTGTTTCTCCATTCTTGATTCACCTTCCTTGTGTCCTCATCATGAATTTCATGGGATGCATTTTCACTTTCAGGTGTCTTCTCTGTTACGAAATTTTTCAATACTTCCATGATCTCCCCTTTTAAACCATCTATCTTAATATCCAACTTAGCTTCCATTGAATCCATCTTAGCATCCAACTTAGCTTCCATTGAATCCATATTATTTTGTAGTTCATTTATGTCCCTACACATTTCTTCACCTTCATCAAGAGTCCAAGTAGGATTTTCTGGAGGTTTATTTGGTGTAGAAGTTCCCTTTTTGGGTGGCATGTTGGCCAAGTATCACTTTTGAACCTTGAATTTGAGGTGGTTCTGCTAGACAATATGTCTTCTATTGTATCTCCCACATTTCGGCCCTTCTGTGTATGAAAATTTCTTTTATGTATTTCTCTGATATTTCTTCTCTGCAATGCCATAGGTCTGATCAAAATTGGATGTGCCAAGTGGAATTTATGGTAACTTCCCCACAACTTGTCGATTTTTGGCCTTTCCAGGAGATCTCACTTGTATAGTGTGCCCCATACAAAATAATTGATATAAAATTTTGAAACTCACACCAGAGATACTACAGACTGTCCAGGATCCAATGAAACTAGTCCCATGCAATTTGGATACTTTAGAAAGAAATTATGATTGTTTTACTTGGAACACCTTCTTGCGACTAGTCAATAGGACCAGTCAGATACCCTATCTTACACAGTGTGTATATACAAATTTAAGATGACCTAGAAGCTAAACATTTTACCATATATACCTTACTAATTTCTATAAATAGCCTCCATAGTTCAGCGTCTGAAATGTTACAAAAAATGTTTTATAGAGAAAATTCCACAAAGACTCAATTCAGGATGATTCCAGAACCCTATCTTGTACAGGTTGTATCTCCAAAAGTATAAGGCCTCAGGAGATGAATTTTGAACCCCACATACCTTGATCCATCTCATAAATATCCTCCAATTTGTTCCTTCTGAAACATTGTAGAAAAAATGTTATAGTGAAAATTCCAAGGTGTCTCAAATGTAGCAGCGAAACCCAAAGACCTTGAGCTCTGATACCATATGTTAAGAACCAAATATCAATATAGCATAGAAAATCCTCAGAAAAGTACTCAACGTCTTGAAAAAGAGATAATTTCAGATAATAAGTCTCTTCGAGGGGGAAACCTCCTCTTACCCCACTTAAATGTTCAAGTACAAGATGATTCAAAATGAAAATGTCTCCTTGGTATATATAGGAGACTATGAGGTATAATTACAACTAATGGCCTAAAGCTGACATAAATAAAATAACATTACTAATATAATATTCCCCAATTAAGGGGTAATGAGACAATATTAGGGATTGACATTCTTCCTCCAAGGGAGGGCTCTTGGACCCCCACAAATAAGCTCTTCCTACAACTTTGGAAATGAAAATGGTGAAAGAATTCTTTGCTAATCCACTCAAGGGGTGAGATGGATTGCCCAATGCAATGATGCTAGTATACTCTTGATGGGGATAGAGGATTCCTCAAGAGAATAGTGGCAGCATAACTTTGCTATTGAATTCCTTGAAAAATGAAGTGCATCCATGGCCTTTTTATAGCATTTCTTTGAGGTATTGTCCAACTAGTTTGTAGTGTGTAAAGAGGCTAATTAGGGCATTTCTAGGTCTTTGACCAGCCAACCAGTCGAATCCAGTCCAGATTTGAGTGTCAAATCAACTTGGAAGCTGAACCAGAAGTGGGTGGGAGGCCGACCACTCTTATAAATGCATCATTTCTCAGGTGTGCGGCTTTTTGCGACAACAATCGCGCATGTGCGCGATTCTTGGATTTTTGTTTTGTGCATGTGCGCGCGCGCCCAGTGTATTCATAGCGCCTTTTAATTTTGTCACTAGTTGTATAGTTTTTGACCCTTTGGAAATGATTTTGTGGTAATTTTCGTCCATGGGTGACCTCATAATTGTTTGACGATGTTGAATTCTTATAACCATTTGCTGACAAAATTTCAGTGATAACAGATGCCCCCTGATGGATGAGGTTAGGAGCATACGTATAGCCGAAATCCATCAATGTTTCTTCTACTGAGAGTGTTGTTGTAAGAGAGAGAGATAGTGGGATTGTCAAGAGTTACTCGTTGGAGGGAGAAGGGAACCTGTAGAACCCGACCTTCCATAAGGTGTGTAAAAATAAACTGTGTACAAATGAGGTGGGCATGCCCCATGCTCGTGTCATGTAACTCAAAAAAGGAATGAGGTCTTGATGTAGACAACTGCAGCACCCTCGAGGGCGGTCGTGATAAAGGAGGAAGACAATTTTGCAGAGGAATATGCTCTGAACAGTAGGCAATGACATCTGGAAGAAGTATCACGAATTCTGTAGGCATTGATAGCCTAGCCAAGTTCAGAGGTCTTCGGCAAATATAAGAAATAACTGCAATAGTCGCAAAGTAAGACCCACCATAACATGAGAAAGTGTTAAATTTGAATGTTATGGGGGTCAACGAAAGCAAGGAGCAATTGTGGTTCTCACTGTGTTGTCTGAGAACTCTCATTGGAAAGATAATGAGAGTCAAGATACTATCACCCTTCTGGAAAACTGTGCTAATGTCGACAAAAGGGGGACGTGACTCCCAAAAGAAAAGGACTTCGTGAAATCTACTAGGTGAGTTTTGGAATTGGAGGAGGTACATGGAGGAAGTCAAGATGTAGGAAGACTCAAGATTTCCCTTGGTTGGGGGTATATGTGAGGTAAAAAGTGGTCGCAACCGTTCAACGAGGTCAAGTGTCAGGGGGACAACAAGACAGGGGATAAGTTATGCCAGAGGCAGGACAAAGTGAACAAACTCATAGGGTAGAGGTAAGTGGCATGTGGGATACTCGGATTATATGGACGATGTCGTCAATGGTAGATGATAAGTAGTGCCCCAACCAAGGGCGACATGGGTTGATTTTTCCAAAAAAAGGGAAGAAGGTCACCAAAGGTGACGGCAAAAAGGTATGGAAATGCGGGAAATAAAGGCGTTTGTACAATAAATAAAGAATAATTTGGGATGAGTGTACAAATACAGAAACGGGTGCCCTGATGTAATATGGTTGGCCTGGGTAAGGCACAATTTTCTTGGAGAACTGGTGGAGGGTGGGGGCCCCATGGATGGGTTTCTATATGAGGTAGGTGAAATGAAGGGAAATTTGCAGAGGGGAAAACTGATTGTGGATGAAATGGAGGGTTCATGATACTGTGGAGGTGCAGTCAAAAATAGAACCTTGAAGAGATAATCTGGGAGTCCAGTGGGAAAGCTAGCAAAATGAGGAGAAGGAGTATGTGGCTTATTTGCAACATGATGTAAGACTATCGAGACTCCCATCCCTAAAGGGTGTGAAAAACAACATGAGTTTCAAAGGCGCAAAAGGGTGCTATGAATGGGACAACTCATGTGGGTAAGAGTGCTACTGGGTGACAGTACCGAAGATGCAAATGAGGTGTTGGTACTGCAGAGCCGGAGATGGGGATCCTAGAGGCAAATGTCAGAGGGTGTGACTGGAGATGTAAGTGAGATTCGGAGGGAATGACTACATGTCAGTGTTGAGTATATACCTAAAGGGGTTGCGTTGATGTATGATGACCAGGTACCTACACATATGAAAACCAAATACCCGACATGAATAATATCTAAAGAGAATCGAACATATGAGCATGTATTTGATAATTTTAAATATGAACATGCATACCTGGTCGGGGTATGAAAAACTGGCACCCGAGGGGCTCAGGATGAAAAGTGGCCTAGGGATTGTCTTGATGTAGATGATGGGATGTTCATCCCATGGTTGAAGACAGATCGAAGAATGGACACTCGGAGCTCCCGGAATGGTGAGTGGAAGTTTGGTGAAAAGGCCTATATATAGCAGTAGGGCCCACATTGCCACCTCATTTGTACTTGCTACCAGAGCGATTGGAAAAGAGGTATTAAGAGGAGATTTGGATATTTCATGAGAATGAGACAGACGATCGAGGACCAACGAGCTTAAGGTTAGTAGTCTAATCGTCCTACATAGAATTAGGTTTTCCATTTTTGGGCAGGGGCTGTACGGAGGGTCGTAGAGGGGGTTTTTGGGATGTGGGCCCCCAAGTGCGCGGGCAATCCAGAAATATGCATCCACAAGTGTGTGTCTGTCATATGGATAGTCGCACATGGGGGCATCCATAAGGGGGCCTAAGGCACACACTATGTGCGCGTCAGTTGGCGACACAGCCGTGCATTTGTGCGCAGCTGTGTAGTGGATAGGCGCGCTTTGATGTGTGTCTGTGTTCGTGACAGGGGCGCATGGAGGTTCCCCTGTAGGCTGAGCAAGTGCACATGCATGTGCACCTATGGGATGGAAAGGCGTGCCTGAGTGCGTGCTTGTGGCATGAACAGGCGCGTATACATGCATGCCTGTGGCGTGAACAGGCACGCATGTGTGGGCGCCTATGGGTTAAACAGTCATGCCTTATGGGCAAGGTGGATGGGTGTAAAACTTATCTTTTTAATGTTTTTTATGGTCAATGTAGCTGACCTGGGATTGTTTTATGTGGATGCAGGTGATCATTTGTGCATGATGCCAGTCGGTTGGCGAGAGTGGGATTGATCCCAGTTGAGGGATGTCATGGCGATTGAGGAGCTGAGGGTTCGTGCTACTTTGGCAACCTGTGGGCTGCTGAAGTTCTTTGAGTGCCCATTGATACGAGTGCAGGAGTATCTCCTGTAGTTCCTTATCCATATGTGGAGTCCGAACCTACATTATTTTATGGTGCGGGGAGAGCAGATTGCCTTCACTGTGGTGGAGGACATATATTTTTTGACTGGGCTCCCGTTTCGGGGAACGCCCCTACCGGCGGAGCTGGTGTTACCTGATGACATGGCGCTAGTGACAGTGGATCGGAGATACTGTTCCAGGGTGAAATTTATGTCAGGCTTTGTCGTGAGCATTGGGGAAATGGATTCTCTAGCGCATCATTGTATAGCAGCGATGATTGTAAGGGTGTATGGGTCCCTTGCGACTCAGTGGATTAGTGGTGGTCAATTGATTATTATGGAGAGGGTACTAGCCAGTGAGCTCTTTTCCTGGGGGCTTACACTGCATGCCAGGATGGTAGGGAAGTTGGAACATTGTCGGTCCACTGATACAAGAGAGTTTGCCTCTGGGTCCATCCTAGTGGCCTAGTTTTTGGAGAGGGTGCCTATGTTGTGCCGTAGGATTTTATTGGGCGCTCCTCGAGCGCGAGAGCCACGACTGAGGCAGTGATCAACTATTTTGCTTCACCACGGTGGTGGCAAGGGAGGCCACTTCTTCATGGCTGAGGAGGCGTAGGTGTGACAGCAGATGTCGCAGGTGATATTGAAGTTATATGCTGGTGTTGACTTCTGGGATGATCCGGACATGGTGTTACCTCTAGGGGAGGTTTTTGATCACAAAGGTATGTTTATGAGTGTTATATATATGTTTTTTGAGATAGCATGACATGTGTATTTGGTATAGATGTTGATACTATCTTTTGGTTGTGTGCATGTGTAGATGTGGCACCTCGCGGGTGTGAGGTGGAGTTGCTGAGGGTGTCGGCTCGCCAGGAGCCGGGGATACCACCACGGGGAGGGTCACGGGTAGGAGAGAGACTTCGGTGAGAGGATGTCGAGGCGAGACCAGCTGAGCCTGAGAGAGTAGCGAGGAGATGTCGGTTTGATGACCCAGGTGTCGGGCCATCACATGCTCCTTTGGCGGATGTCGGAGCAGATTTTGAGCATATTCATTGCTGCTTGGAGGCAGTGCTATAGGTCATGCCTGAGGGCATGTGGTCACGTATCCAGGATGAGGGCATCCTGGAGAATTGTGTGGAAGTTCCGCTGCCATGGTGGGCCATGGTACGATGAGTAGCAGTAGCAGGTGCTATTATGACTAGGCGGTTACCTCCTGGTCCGAAGGGACCAGTAGTGGGTGGGGGACCACCGCCTGAGGGAGGGGCAGGAGGTGGTGCTCTAGAGGCACCTTGAGTGGTGCTCTATGTATTTTTTTATTTTTTGTATATATGCTGGTGAGCCCATTTTGTACCGATGTGCTTCACTGGCTTGTGGATATTTGTATTTTTGTATGTAAACATTTGGATGGCACTGTGGACCGAGTTATATATACATGAGTATACATTTTGAGATCTATGTGATGTTTACATGTGTTTTGTTAATGTGTTTATGATGTCTAATCTATATATGTTGTGATAGGTTTTTGATATGTTTATGTATGTGTAGAGGTATCTTGATGTGATATATGCCAGTCTAACACAACGTTAGCTAAATTATTTGTAATTTGATTCAATTGTCTTGGAATATGTGTAAATGTAATGAAATCAAAATGTCGAGATAAAAGTATAACCTACAGGTATTTGTGAAAGAGGAAAGGATCGCGGACACAGTACACATTGTTGAGCTGGAGAAAAACTAGTTGAGAGTCGAGAAAGACGTTAAGGTGACGAATACGATGATGCTAGGAATTGGCAAGGAGGCCAATGACGACAGTGTATTCAGCTTGGTTGTTGGTGGTTGAACCCAAACATATGCTGCTGGAGTGGAGCATTTCATGTGAGGGGGTATAGAGGGCCCAAGCCGTCGAAGCGAGATTTTGTGTCCAACGGCTGGCGCAGTCGGCGTAACCGATGTGGTAGGCTGGTGGAGGAAGCATCTATCAATAGCACAAATGATAGTTTAGATGTGAGGGATGGAAAAAATATTAAAAACACTATAAAAGAAATAACCTAAAGTAGAATTGCTTTGCTTAGGCATAAAATTTATTTAAGTATAACCCATTGACAAGTTCTTTGAGAGAGAGGCCTTCAGGAGAGGCCAAGATGTATGCACCTTTGGTGAGGCAATGTTGGATAATGTATGGGCCATGCCACATTGACTCGAATTTGCCATGACCAAAGGTATCATGAGCGATATCGTAAGCAAGGATGAGGTCGCCTTCTTGAAATGAGCGAAGGTTGACATGGCAATCAAAGGTGGCTTTTGACCATTTTTTAGCTACCTCATTGTTCTGTAATGAAGATCGATGATCTTCATCCAGGAACTCTAAGTTCAGCAAGCACTGCTCCATTGGAGCAATGTCAGGTAATATCTCAATTGTGGTGCGTAAGGTGGGAATTTCTCACTCGATGGGAAGAGTGGCCTCAACCCCATGGACTAGATGAAATGGTGTGAAACCAGTGGTTCTTTTCACAACCGTACGGTAAGCCCATAGTGCGGAAAATAACATATGATGCCAATTGGTCTTAAGTTTATTAACCGTGCGTTGTAACATGGTCTTGAAGACCTTGTTAACTGCTTCGACCTGTCCATTAGACTGAGGGTAATATGGTAAGGAAAACTCGTGGTAGAATCATAACCGAGATAAGAGTTCGACGAAAATCTCATTCTCGAAGTGTTTCCTATGATCGGAAACTAGTTGGAGGGGTACTCCAAAGAGGGATATGACATGGTTAAAGAAACAACGCATTGCAGTGTCAGCAGTATTGTTGAAGGTGAGCATAGCTTCCACCCATTTTATGAAGTAATCGACTGTGACAACAATGTATTTGTGGCCATTGTTGGAGGGGGGATTACAAGTCATGAAGTCAATGCCCCATTTACAAAAGGGGCCGACAGTAATGACTGGGTGAAGAAAAACAGGTGGTGCTCATGCTTTGTTGGTGTAAAGCTGACATTTCTCACATCTTTTCACGACATGAATGCAAACGTGAAACAATATAGGCTAGAAATAACTGGCTCGGATGATTTTTTGAGCAGTGGAAATTCCCGAAAGATGGCCCCCACATGCGCCGCTATGGCAGTCATTCAAGACTCTACCGACCTCATCAATAGTCAGGCATCGACAAAGAATGGTGTCGACCCCTCGTCGGTATAAGATGTCTGCAATGAGGAGATAGCAGGGGGGCTGGTGGCGAATACAACGACGATCATCTTGTGAAAGTTGGTTACCAAAATTTTGAGTTCGAAGGTAGACGAGGAGGTCGTCGTACCAAGGATCATTTGAAGTGATGTAAAATAGATGTTCATCGGGGAAGTCGATATTGACAGGGACACTGGGAGTATCAGAGGGGAAGGCTGTGACAAGTTCGGTGAGGACGAGATCTTTCTTTCTCTTGGGTGTTGAGAATTCAAGATTGTACTCCTGAAGGATAACGATCCATTGGGAAAATTTTCCATTAATTTGCTAACGACTGAGCAAGTATTGCATAGGGTTGAAATCTGCTACGACCTTAGTCGTGCGAAGCAGAATGTAATGACACAGTTTCTAGACTGCAAGGATGACTACAAGGGAGAGTTTCTCTTCATGTTTATACTTCAAGGGTGGCCCTGAGAGGTTTTCACTAACGTAATAAATGACATGCTCACGATTGTCATCACCGATTTGAACGATAACTCATGTTACTGAGACAGCCAATGCGGATATGTAGAGGATATAGTCGCGATTGTAGTTGGGTGCACTAATTAAAGGGGCGTTGGAGAGTGCCATTTTAAGATTTTCAAATGATTTTTGGGCATGTTCATCCCAGTAAAATGGGATGTCATGGCGTAGTAAGCGAAGGAAACCGTGTGCGCGAGGGGCATAATACGGGACAAATCATTGTAGAAAGTTATCTTTTCCTTCTAAGCTCTAGAGTTGACATAAATTCTGGAGGTGGAATTTATGTGATGGCTTGGATTTTGTGGTGGTCCATGGTAATATCGCTTTGGGAAATGATGAATCTGAGGAGGCGCCCTATAGTGACATAGAACACGCACTTGAGGGGGTTCAAACGGATGTTGTACTGATGACACTGTTGGAAGATGATCTGTAAATCGTCAAGGTGTTGTGTGCATTTCTTGGATCAAGCTATGAGGTCGTCCAAGTATGCAAGGATTATATGAGCCAGATCATGAAAAATGTATGTCATAGTCCGTTGGAAAGTTGTGCCAGCATTCTTTAAGCCAAAAGGAATGACACGGTATGAAAACGTACCCCAAGGGGTAGTGAATGTGGTTTTGTATTGATCGGCTGGGTGAATTTGGATTTGATTATAACCAGAGAAATCGTCCATGAAGGATAGAGCCTCGTGGCCCGCTTAGTCGTCGATAATTTGATAGATGAAAGGCGTTGGAAAGTTGTCTTTGGGTGATCCGGATTATTTTCGGCATGAAATGAGAGAAGAGATATAACACATGAATATTTAGAGATATTGCAAGAGAGACAACAATATAACAGAGATATAGCGGAAATAAAACAAGAGTCATAGATATACAATAATAAACGATTTCTATTAACGAAATAAATGTACAGAGACTGTAATATACAAAGTGAAAGACTCGCTAGAATGGTGGTAGCTTATCTCTAAGAAGAGATGTGATGGCTAATCGCATCCATGAGAAGATGATTATTATAATGAGTCTCTAAGGGCCTTTTTAACAAAAGTAAAATCCAAAACCCTAACCCCGGAAAATGAAAAGCCAAAAGGTTTGTGGGCCCCGATGGGGGTAGTTGATATGTCAACTTCCTAGGGGCGTAACTTTTGCATACGATCTCCGTTTGGGGCGCTCAATAGATCGTTGGAAAGATCTATCCGAGAACTACAACTTTTGGGTGAGAAACATCGATATACGATCCATGTTGCTCCTTGTTTTCTAAAAAAACATCGTTTAGGGCCTCAAAATGGCCTTGGAAGTTAAAAACTGCTAAAAATAGTAAATTACCAAAATTGCCAGAAACATGTTTTGGCCCAGTTGGAGAAGGTGGGTGGCCACCAATATCCACCTGTATCAATCCTCCCTCCTTAGGAAGCAATGGTCTCCATTGCGTTGAGTTCCCGGGGGAGAGGGGAAAGCGATTGTTGAATCTGAATCTTAGTGAGTTGTTTGCCTTGTTGGAACCGTCGCGCTACTTGGTTTGTTGAAGGTCATCATGAACCTATGGCTGGAAGGGTTGGACCTTTTTAACTAGTTTGGATACATGAGATGACTGTGTGAAGGAATATTTATGCTTTGTTGCAACCTTGTCGACCTAATTCTATTGGATAGAAGGTGCTTGGGCTGAAGCTGTGGTGGTTGCAGTATCATTTTGTTCCCTTTTTGAACAGATTGTGGAGAAGATGAATTTTGTAGTATGAGATACTACCTTGTGGCACTATTTAGGTGGGGCAGTAGTTGGAACTACCTCTGGTATCCTGTAGAGATGACCCCCCAGAGTAATAATGACACTATGGGGTCAAGACTCATAGATAGCATGGTGTTTCCACATATATGGCTGGCCCAAGAGAACATCACAGACATCCAGTGGGGCAACATCACATAATACCTCATCGTTGAAGGGTTGGATGCCATATGGAAATTGACACTGCTGGCTGACACAAAGATCTCATCCTTGGCGAAGCCACCTGATGTTGTATGGTTGCAGGTGTGGTGTTGTCGACAATCCCAACTGTTTGACGACCTCTACTGAGATGAGGTTCTTCTGACTTCTGCTATCAACAATAAAATGCAGTGGGGTCCCCTTCACCCACATCTGTGAATGAAAAAGGCGTTCCCCCTCTTCTGGATCTGTTGGCTCTTCTGGTTGAATTGTTGCGGTCACAACAATAGCAGTGGGGTCTACGTCGATGATCTGTCTTTTACCAGTATTTTCAGAATCAAATTATGAATTAGGGTTTGGGTCCTTGTCTTTGATCTTGGCCACCAATGATTTTTTTGAGCGACATTCATTGGTGTTGTGCCAGGGACTTTTGTGGAAATCGCACCATTTTTCGGTGTCCTTCTTTGTCTTCCTGTGACCCTTGTTTTCCTATGGCTTGGATTGGTTTTCGGGAGACTGTTTGTTAGGGTTGTCTTTGTCATACTTTGGTTGTTGAAGATTTGTAGACCCGAACTTCCATTTTTTCTGGTGCTTAAATTTTTTCTCGATTTTAACAACATATCGATAGGCAGCACTGAGTGATGAGATGTCCAGAAAATCCATTTCAGTTTGGATGTATCTGTGTAGAGCCTCACGGTATTTCAGAACCAAATGTCATTCAGAGTCTTTGATACCTAGCTTGGTGTGCAAGGTATGGAAGCTATTGGTGAACTCCGGAACTAATTGGCCCCTCTCTTGCCACAGTGTGGTCCATCTCATGTACTGGTCCTCATAGTTTCCAACAGGGTAATATTGTTGCTTTACTGCATCCACAAAAAAAATCCCAAGTGGGCTCGTCCCCGTATATTCCAGAATCCTCTATGGAACTCTACTCCCAGTAAGTTTCCCACCAATGTTTGACATGGGGGAGAGCCTTAAGGAGTGCGAAGGTGATCTTTTCCTTGTCGAAAAAATTATGAACAAAGAAATAACCTTCTAGCAGATTTAACCATTTATCTAGGGCATCTACATCTATTTGACCTTCAAATATGGGAATATAAAAATTAACCTGTACCTTGAAAAGCGAGGTGCCTCCAAAGTGGCTTCTTGATGAAGATGTTCCTGATGCTATCAATAGGCGTTGAAGGATGTGGGAAAAATTCTCCATCATTTCATCCCTCTGTCGCGTGAGAGCTTGCTCAAGTAACAGACTGATAGGATCGTCTGCTCCATCATTTTTCTTTTCTTCTACCATTGAGGGTTTATTGGGTGTGCAAGAGAGATTTTCCTCAAGAGAGACAAGCTCGAGACCCAACTTGCTATACTTGGACCTCGTCGGGGACATGCACTGAAAAATGATCAAGAGCAGCCTGCTCTGATACCACTGATCCAGATTATTTTCGGCAGGAAATGAGAGAGGAGATATAACACATGAATATTTAGAGATATTGCAAGAGAGACAAAAATATAACAGAGATATAGCGGAAATAAAACAAGAGTCACAGATATACAGTAATACATGATTTCTATTAACGAAATAAATGTACAGAGACTGTAAAATACAGAGTGAAAGACTCGCTAGAATGGCGATAGCTTATCTCTGAGAAGAGATGTGATGGCTACTCGCATCCGTAAGAATATGATTATTACAATGAGGCTCTAAGGGCCTTTTTAACAAAAGTAAAATCCAAAACACTAACCCTGGAAGATGAAAACCCAAAAGGTTTCTGGGCCCCGATGGGGGTAGTTGATACGTCAACTTCCCAGGGGCGTAACTTTTACATACTATCTCTGTTTGGGGCATTCAATAGCTCGTTGGAAAGATATATCCGAGAACTAAAAATTTTGGGTGAGAAACATTGATCAAATATCCATGTTGCTCCCCATTTTCTCAAAAAACATTGTTTAGGGCCTCAAAATGGCCTCGGAAGTTAAAAACTACTAAAACTAGTAAATTACCAAAATTGCTAGAAACATGTTTTGGGCCAGTTGGAGAAGGTGGGTGGCCACCGATATCCACCTGTATCATTGGGACATGCGTGATTGAGATCGCGAAAGTCTGTGCAGACGTGGATAGTGCCCTATTTTTTATTAACGGGTACAGGGTTGGAAACCCATGAGGTATAGGCGATGGGGTAGATGAACCTAGCGACACGTAATTTGTTAATATCATCTTTGATGGCCACTGCTTTGGATGGGTGTAGCAGTTGCTATTTTTGACGAACTGGTGTAGTGTCAGGCCAGGTGTCGATGCAATGTTCGACAATAGAGGGATCAAGGCAAGGCATTTATGTGTATGACCAGGCAAAAATATCCCGATATTCTTGGTAGAGGGATTTATAGGCAGTGATTTCTTGAGGAGTGCAAGAAACTCCAATGGTGATTTCCTCAACGATGCCATTTTTTATGGAAATGTCGATTTTGATGGTCAGGGAAATGTTGCCCATGTTTCCTTCTTCAAAAGAATCAGGGGCAGGAATGGGGTTGTTGAACCAGTCGATGTGCCCTGATGGGATAAAATCCTTGGTTTCGACCATGTATATGGGGTGTTGGTTAGGAGGTGAGGAGGCTTCATGTGGAAAGAAAAGTGCTCAATGGTGTAGCACATCCCATGGGTAGTCGGGGGTGTTTAACTCTTCGATTATTTCCTTTTCACAGTGGAATTGGTGGGAATACAAGGGGTTGTGACGAGTGATATCGGTGACTGTTGTCGTGTGGCTTCCCCCTGGTGTTGAAGAAGCAGGGGGAATGACGCAATGATATTGTGATGGTTCAGTCGAAATAAACCAAATATCGAAGTACTGAGGAGTACCCGTGGTAGTTGGATGTAAAATTTTCATAGGGAAATGAGTGGGAGAATTGGGGGGATTTGGGGGTGAATCCTCGGGTAAGTCATCCAAGAACCACGGAGGTATTGGGAGGGTTGTGGGTTCAGGATAAATGATATGAAGAATCTCTAGTGACAAGGTAAGGTCAACCATCAATTCTGTAGGGGTTTGAATTAGGGTCAATTGGCGTTGTCTGTATTCAATGATCATAGGACATTGGTATGTAAAATGATCTAAGAATTCACATAGAGAGCAACGACATCTCATACATTCATTGACTAAAGTTGTGACATAATGGATGTCAGTGATTTTTGGTAGGGATGATGTAGTTGGATTGGGTTCGCTCTGGAAGCTTTGGCGTATTGCGGCTAACGTCTGCCAGAAGTGTGGCAGTGTTGGGCAATGGTGTGTATAATGGCCATATTCTAAACATATAGCATAAGTGAATTTGGTTTGCAACCCTTTAATACTTGAGTGAGGGGCGGTGGTGGAAGTACTTGCTATGGTGGTGAGCGTTGATGGTGTTTGACTGAGAGAAATCATGTTTTGTAACTTAGGTAAAGATGGGCAACTATTGGTTTGGTGTCCATCTTTCTCACATAGCACACAAGGAGGTTTGATGCATGGGGGAAGTGGAGTTGTGGGATCCTTCTTCTTTCTCCTGCCCCCAGCTATGGCAGGGAGGGTAGTGAGTGGGGGTGTAGAGGGTATGGTGGGAGTGAGTATGGGAATCATCATTGGGATTCCTTTCATTTGGCAGGGAAGGGATGGTTGAGGGACCATCTCTGGTGGATGAAAATACCAAACTGAATTGCTAACACCATATTAGGGAGGGTAAGTGTTGCAGATACTTGGAAAGCTTGTATGCCAGGTGGAGGGTAGAAGAAGGGGATTTGAGTAATGGCTTGAGGAACTGTCTCCCAAATTGGGATATGTCCTTGGGGAGAGGTGAAATCGTGGACTGGTGGGGTCGACGAGTTCGCAGGAGGCTCGTGAGGGGGGAGCTCTGCGACTAGTGGGACATTAGATATGATAGAAGCCTACCTAGGAGGAAGGGTATCCTCTATGTCAGTTTTGTTGGATGATACGACACATTCTTGATTGGAAGGATGCAGGAGTGGTGGTGCACCATGGTAAGTTCCTGACAATTATGGGTCTTTGAAAATTCTGGGACCCATTTCGATGAGTGGGTATGTGTCATGACTTGTGTGGATGAGAGGAAGAATGTTATCGATGTTGGCAGAAGGGTTAGGCTCGTAATGGGAGACCTAGTCAATGGTAATGATCTTCCCATTATCGGGGAACATCATTGTTCGAAATATGGAAGAGGCAACTGCCTTCATAGCATACATGTAGCTATGATCGAAAAGGATATTATAATCGAGTGGGGAATCGATAACTTCAATGTCGATGAGAATAGTCTTGCCCCCGATTTCTATGGGGGCATTTTGGAAGAGTGCTTCAAGAGACGAGGGTCGTCCATCATAAGCTCATAAGGTAATGGCAGATGGTATGAGTTTTGGGGAACCAAGTTTTTGCCATACAGATTTGGACATAATGCATGTGGATGCACCTTCATGTATGATGCACTGATGAACTGTAATGTTCCGAATTTTCACTCGTATTTGAAAAGCGATCAAAGCGGGAAGGCGAGGTTCTCCGCTATCGAGATCAAATGTAATGAGTCGAGTATCTATGGGGTCGACTTCCCCCAAGGCAGAAAGTAATGATTTCCACTGAGTGGGATAAGTCTGAAGGACTTCTAAGACGAACATGGCAGCTAGGGATTGTGCTAAGTCATCAACCAAACTGTAATTATGACCTGTCCTAGCCTGTGGGTTGTAGACATTCCTACGCAATGGGATGCGAGGGATGCGAAGAGGTGGTTCTACGTTAGGGTGAGGGATCACCAATGGGGGTCCCGTTGGTGCGGGGTTTGTTTCTGGAGGAATGGGAGGAGACTCAGCGGGTGCATGATACTGACGATTACGTGTTTGCAGAAGGATTTCTTCCTCATTGGTGAGGAGGATGGTACAATCTATGGGGTTGTTTGAATTGAGGTACTGTCCCAATTGTGGTGGGGTAGGTTGTATCTCTTGTTGTGTATTCATCACACCTTGGTGTGGAATAGGATTTTGCAGCACGACTAGGGGGGGTTGTTGTGTGTATTGTTGTGGGGCCTGTTGAGGGGTAGGTAGTGTTGGAGGATGTGGTAGACGGCCTGAGTCTTTCAACCATTTAAAATCAGTGATTTAGGGGCAATGATGAGTATAATGACCAAAATCACCGCAAAAGGAACAAAGAAAGTTGGTTTTGATAGTATTGTTATTTCTCCCTCGACGCCTGTTGTTATTGCCCCCCTGGGGGTTCTGACTCCCTTGGTTCTAGTTGCCCCCAGCCAGTTGGTTTTGTTGGGGTAGATTCCTGCCTTGGTCGGGGTTATTATTGTTCTTGTTTCTTCCTTTCTTTTTGGCATTATTCAACGGATGGGTCAGATTCCCCGTATTCAGCTGTTTGAAATTTTGATATTGTTGAATGAGAGAGGGTTGAACAAAATTCACCCCAGCATGAGGGTGTGTGGGTGCCATGGGCCATGGAGGACCAGGAAAGGGAAAGTATGGATTTTGTGCGGGTTGTGATCTGTAAGGTACATAGGAAGGCATGGTGCTTTCGCTAGTACTCATAGTATAAGATGAGGTAGAGGGGGTACCAGAACTTTTTTGGATAGGTGGATGTATTGGGGGTGCCGACGGTGGCCCACTGATGGGCGGGGGAATAGAAACAGGGTATGTCTATTGATAAGGGGGTGGGGGGTAATAATATATTCCCCCATATGCCGATGGGTATTGAGGTGTGACATACATTGGTGGTGGTTGGGGTTGAGGACTGTGGTGTGTGGTATTACCAATCAATCCGTCTTTTGAGTGAGACATCTTGAGTTTGTCTTGACCGAATGGCATGGGTTTGGGGATATTAGGAAGTACCATGTATAAGTACCCTAATTGTGAATAGATGAGGGCATATTGTTGAGCCTTACTGATGGCTTCTTCTTCGGATTGGGGGAAGGTGGAAGCTACATCTTTATCGAGGAGAGAGACAAGTGATCTGAGAAACCAGTCAAGACACTATTGTTTGGTGGTTTCAGCTTTGCATAAACTACGTCTTCTATGCCACTCATGAATGTGATCAGCGATATGTGTGGCTGAGGTTTGTTTGAAATTAGAGAGTAGTTCAAGACCATTGTCATGGTGGATTGGTAATTGGAAGAAGGTCAAAAATTCTTTGGCCAAGGACTTGAAAGTCACATGGGACCCTAATTTTTCATCTACATACCATTTGGAAAATGTGTCAATGAGTGTGCGTTGAAATAATCGTAGTCTGATGGAATCATCCATAATGTTGTTGGAAGAGCACCATAGGTGGAAAGTGATGACATGGTTGGCAGGGTCATCTCCTACCATTCCTTCAAACTTGGGGATGTTTGAAGGTAGTTTGGTGGGCATTATAGGCCATGTGGGGTCATACAATATAGAATCATTGGTGAGTTTTCTTAGATCTGGTATGTTAAGAGAGGCCAAATATGGCATCTGCAGTGGGGGTGGAGGATTAGCCCCAGCCATGGTGTGAGTGTGTTGTGAACCTGACCCTTGAGGGGGACTAGGTGGGTTGGTACTTCCCCCTTGAGAGAAAGTGCGTCCTCCACTTCCATGTAAAGGAGAGCGAGTGGATGAAGGGACTTGGGAAGTGGAGCCAAGTAATGTGGAACCAAGAAAAGATGATCCTAAGACAGTAGCACTCACGGGAGTGTGTGAAGGTGGTGTTGATGAGGTAGCAAGACTAGGAACTCCCCCTAAAATAGGAGGGAGGTTTAGTAAGCATCTGGAACAACAGGGGTTCTGTGGGTCCCCTATGATGTCTGACTAGCTGAGTGGATGTGTGAAAAATGTGATGAGAGAAAGTAAACAAGAACCTTTGTTGCAAATTTTGAACTTTACACAATATATATATCCAAATCAAAATGTAATCATAAGTGCATCATACATAAAGTGGTTTGAAAAAGAAGCATATGTGGATAAGTGGGTTTTGTCCATGTGGGGAATCAAAGAAAACAAATGCTTGTGTCCTAAAAAGACGTAACGTCCTTCCTCTCAAATAGCACTGGACCTTCCAATAGTACTCAACAGTGGGGTCTGAAGTCACTGGAAGAGAAACTAGTGAAGGATGAAATAATAAGTTATAATGAGGGGTAAAGGGGGCATATCTTGAAAGAGCTGGCGATATTTCCCAATAGCCACACAAAATCTGATCAAGGTGAAATTGCAGCCCACAATTGCCACCTGGGTAGATGTCCTAAAATTTGGTCACTAGGTACCTCAGTCAAAGTGCGGCATTTATCTTTTTGGCCTAAGAAATGGGTCACGAGCTAGATCCTGTCCAAGAGGTGGGTGCCTCAAGGGGGGATGCACAGAACAACCGGACCTCGGCCTTCAACCCTTCATGGGTATCTCTTATGGTGTTAGGAACACTTGACTTGGAGGATTTTCAGTTCCCTATTTGACAACTTCTATGGTTTTGACAATGTGAGAACCAGATAACGAGGAGTTATTTCGATGCATATCCCCAAAATTCTACCTAAACTATAAAATTTCTTTTGGCATTTCCGGTGGAGGAAAACTTAGTGAGTTTTTAGAAAAAATTTAGATGTAGTTGTTTTGAGAGATTAGGGGTGTGAACCAACCTCGTTGAAATTAAATGGGAGTGGATAGTTTCGTCAAGAAAAGGGTGGGGTGTTTTGGAATCCCTTTGGGGGAAACTTACTTTGACCTCCACATTTCAAGAAGAAGCTATGTGAGTGATAAGTGACTTTTGTGTGTGAATGAGTGAAAGTGTACCAATGTTTTAATGAATTAGGTGTCACCTTGCTACATGTGGACTTCGCTTGGTCCTTACAAGTGTTGATTACCTAATTAACTAAGTGCCTTGGTACAAACTTGTGTAATTCAAAAAGTCCCTAGGAAGCTAGCATGTGGACATGTGGGTTCATTACTATTCCTTTAACTCCTTATTGTAATTTAATCTAAGAAAATCTTTGAAACTATCCTAGATTGTGATCATGTGGGCATGTATGGGCCCATTACAAAACCTTTAAACTTCCCTAGTGATTTAATCTAAGAAAGTAAATTTCAACACTATCCTATCTTTGTAGCATCTGGGCATGTATGGGCCCATTACAATATTAAGATGTGTTTGAAAAATAAACTAAGAGGAGTCCCAAGAAGGGTTGTTGTCCTCTCCTAAAGGTTTTAATCTTCTTAAGGGAGATGAAATTGTCCCACAATCTTTTTCTGATTCTCAAGGTCGCTTGGAGGCGCGAGAGAAGAGCATACTAAGTGATTTTTATCCAACTTCTAGTCTCAATGCAAGTTATATGTGATTAAAAATGATTTCCAACTTATATTTTTGGTCAAAACAAGCCATCCATGTGGCGAAAATGAAAGAAAAAGAGGAAATAATTATTTTAACCCCCTAAGTGCCTGTGTTTTGACTAATACCTTTATATGAAGAGGGGACTAAGTGTGGTGCAGCTTAAAACATGCTTGAAATCACTTTTAAGAAGGCTAAGGGCCTTCCCAAAATCTCAAAAACCTTACAATGTGTAATTTTAGCCCAGGTGCACAGGTCTCAGTGGAGACAGAGGAAAACTAAGTGCATATGCGCATACCGAAACGAGCTAATGGGTGCAGGTGCATAGAACAGAATTGTGACTTAGGCGCATGTGTGCACGATGCACGTCTGTGGGCCGAAAAACCCTCGCACAGGTGACACACGGCCATGAATGAAAATTCTGGATGGAATTCTCCCAATTCAACTTGGAATTGGATGATTAGCAGGTCAGCTTAGGCCGATTAATGCACCTGCAAGTTAAATAAACCAAAAGAAGAGCTAGAAAAACCCAAATGAGGTAGGAAATTAATACCTTTCCCTAGTGGATTCGCCAATCTGTTGTGCCTCTTTCGTCACCTTAGTGAGAAAAATAGAGGTGCTTGCAAGCTTAGTTGGGTTTGCTAAGCAGGACAGCTGTAAGGAAAAGGGTTAGAGAAAGAAATATAAAAGAACAAATAAGAATTAAACTAAGAAATAAAACAACAACTAAATTAATGAGCATAGGGACATAAGGACAAAAGAAACAATGAGACCCATGTCACCAATGGTAAGGCTGATATTAGTGAAAGAAAACACCGAGAAGAAAGAGGACTATGAGTCCCTTCTTCCTCCAAGGGAGGGCTCTTGGACCCCCACAAATAAGCTCTTCTTACAACTTTGAAAATGAAAATGGTGAAATAATTCCTTGCTAATCCACTCAAGGGGTGAGATGGATTGCCCAATGCAATGATGCTAGTATACTCTTGATGGGAATAAAGGATTCCTCAAGAGAATAGTGGCAGCATAACTTTGCTATTGAATTCCTTGAAAAATGAAGTGCATCCATGGCCTTTTTATAGCATTTCTTTGAGGTATTGTCCAACTAGTTTGCAGTGTGTAAAGAGGCTAATTAGGGCATTTCTAGGTCTTTGACCAGCCACCCAGTCAAATCCAGTCCATATTTGAGTGTCAAATCAACTTGGAAGCTGAACTAGAAGTGGGTGGGAGGCCAACCACTCTCATAAATGCGTCGTTTCTCAGGTGCGCAGCTTTTTGCGACAATAGTTGTGCATCGTGTGCATGTGCACGATTCTTGCATTTTTGTTTTGAGCATGTGCGCACGCGCCCTGTGTATTCATAGCGCCCTTTAATTTTTTCACTAGTTGTATAGTTTTTTACCCTTTGGAAATGCTTTTGTGGTAATTTTGTAATTTTGGTCCATGGGTGACCTCATAACTGTTTGATGATGCTGAATTCTTGTAACCATTTGTGGATGAAATTTCAGTGATAACAGCCACCATTGCCAACATTCTTGATCTAGATGGAGAACACCATACTGGAGTTTGGCCAAGTCATCTGTAATGTCGTATAAAGAGAAATAATGTTTCATTTGGGTTACCCAACCAGTGGGGTCTAAGCCATCAAATTTGGTCACATCCACCTGCGGAAGGCGTAGGTCACGTTGAAAGTGATGGTTCTGAAAGTTATGAGAATGAGAGGAATGGTCACCTTAAGTATGTGGAGGTGAGGAAGAGGAAGGGTTATCTGTAGGGATATGCAGTTTGGTGCAGAGTGCCGAAAATACTAATTCAAGCTAGGTGGTGAGGTATTGCTTGATTTCCTCCATTGAGGACTGCATGGTTGTATTGATGGCAGCAACATTGGCACTGAGTTGTTTCACTTCTTGTTGGGTCTCAATGAGACCAGATTGCAAGGTGTTGAAGCGATATTCCAAGTCTTGGCTACGGGTATGGGCCATGAGGATGGGGGAACTGAAAAGGGGTGGGCGGGGTCAAAAATTTTGCCGAAAAATGATATGGATGAATGTGATAAGGGCGAAGAGATGAATCCAAAATAGGTCTGAAGAATACTGCAGAGAGGAAATACCCAAATGCTTTAACTAGAAAGAAATGTGTATTTACTTGGCAACTTGAACTAAGTTGCGCGAAAATAGATCTTGTATGTTTTTATTTGTTTATGTTTTTGTCCCCAAGGGTTAGGTATTCAAGGGTTCTACAGATAAGGGTTTTCCCTATGCTATATCTCTCTTATATACATGCGGGGTCCAACAATAGTACTTGGCCCAATATCTCAGGGCACTAACTAAAGAGGATAGACCGTACCCTTATCTGTACTACCCGACTACCCAGGTACTAGAGAGTATACTCACGAGTGTTGTTCTCAGTGACACTATAGTAGTCAGGCGGATGATTGGTTTATCCAAAGAGGTCTTTAGGTAATATAGGTCGATCCGTACACAAGTGTTGCCTGATGCGCTACCACTTGAAGGGGTACCAACAGGGGTGTTGGTCACTATAATTGCTTAATTGATTCAAACAATCAAGTGATACATAAATTGTCAACCCAGGGAAGTCTTTTTATTTCAAAGATAACCATGCACTATATATGCTCAATTCCAAAAGCAACTTAGAGTTGTAGTAAAGAAACTTATACTAATCACACTTGCTTTGAATGAACTGAAGTTCTAAATTAAATCACAGGAAAGCAACTTCCCTATTACAGATCTTAAATATTAATCTAAGAATCCTGGATTACATTAAAATAATACTTGCAACAGGAAAGAACAACTATTCCGCAACCAGAGAACAGGACCCTTACTCTCAACAGAGACTTCAGTACTTTGTTTTTGATTAACATTATTTCATGAAAATAGTAATGCAGAGGAAATTAACTCTATCTAACAGAGAATAAGGCCATCCAATTCCTTCCTTTCTAAGCAGGAACCTTTAGCCCTATTTCTGATTAGCACACTTGTGGGATTGAGAATTACAGAGAATAGGATATTCTGATCCCTTCCTTTCTGAGCAGGGACCCTTGACCCAGTCTCTGGCTAGCACACTTGCAGAAATAAAGAAATCTACAGAGAACAGGATGTTTTGATTCCTTCCTTTATGAGCAGGAACCCTTAACCCAATCTCTGGCTAGCACACTTGCAGAAGTAATTGAAATCTACCGAGAACAGGATGTTCTGATTCCTTCCTTTCTGAGCAGGAACCCTTAACCCAATCTCCAGCTAGCACACTTGCAGAAGTAAATTGAAATCTACAGAGAACAGGATGTTCTGATTCCTTCCTTTCTGAGAAGGAACCCTTAACCCAACCTCCGGTTAGCACACTTGCAGAAGTAAATTGAAATCTACAGAGAACAGGATGTTCTGATTCCTTCCTTTTTGAGCAGGAACCCTTAACCCAATCTCTGACTAGCACACTTGCAGAAGTAATTGAAATCTAAGAGAACAGGATGTTTCGATCCCTTCCTTTCTGAGCAGAAACCCTTAACCCAATCTCTGGCTAGCCTCATAAAATCATCACACAAGATTGCTAATAAAAATAATTATGAATTTCATTCAATAAACTAAGACAGAGTTCAGTAGTCTCAAAGCGGAATTCATTAAAAGTAGTGTTTCAGCAAAAGTTAATCAAAGCATAAACATAAATTGTACTAACACACTTCTAAAACTAACGAGTGAATCTTGTGAAGAAGGTGGGCCCTCCCTTCTCACAAGATTCTCCTGAAACGAGAAATCTAGAGACGGATACTCAAAGCAGTCTTTTATTCATCTATCAAAATATCATATTACAGTCTAAAAATGAAGTACGTCCCTCACTCTGAAGCTTTTCAATACATAAAACTTGGATCCCTCGAATGATGATTTCCTCTTATTTAAAGAGGGAACCCCTTCGATACAATAAATTACAATGTGTATCTGAGTCCTATCTTAAGTCATATTTACTTTCTAAACCAACATAGGATGTCCTAGTCTCACGCAACAGAATTCTATTACAGGAGCTGAATGAGGTATTGTTGTTACGAATGGTGTAACAACTTCTTCTCATTGTTGCTGATGTTGTTTCAACATCGCAATTCGTGGGTTGTTTCAGCCACGTGAATTGTGCTCTTGACTGTGTCGGCATTGTGTAGGAGCGACGGTTAGTGCTTTGTTGACCGCTGACTGTAACGACTTCCTTTGTGTTTCAGCATCATCGGTCCTGGCGGTTTCCTCTGTGTTTCAGCATCTACAACTCTAGACTGTGTAACAGCTCCGTGTTTCAGCATTTGCGACCTCGGGTTGTATGACAGCTCTGTGTTTCAGCATCAGTGACCTCGAACTGTATGAAAACTCTGTGTTTCAGCATCAGTTCTGTGTTTCAGCAACAGCGACCTTAGACAGTTCTGTGTTTCAGCAATAGGCCTCAAATGTTAATCTGCAGTTTTGAACACTTATGCATTTCTAATCAATGGTCAAGTATGAGAGTGATGTAAAATATTATGCAAAACAGATTAAACGTATAGTAATGAGAAGGGACGTTGTATACCTTTGGGATGATCAATTAAAGTGATATTATGAGTCTAAATATGGGTGATCAAGAGTATAATAGTGGCAAAAAGTATAGGCAAAAAGGCACATTGTGTGGTCCTAACAAGGGGTTACAAGGGTGGCCAACAGATGTGTGCTTAAGTACCACTTGCATTTATTGCGTGTATGAATCCCTCAACAGCGGGTTTATGCATGTAACGACATATCTTTGTGGCTTAAAGATGTCGAAATACGTCTCTACCCTGAAGAAAAAAAAATTAACCCACACTTTCTGCCGAGGAAAGTGCTCTGATACCACTTCTAATAAACCAGATATAAAATGTATGTAGAATAGAAATAAAATGCTAGTAATGGCAGAATAACAACAATATAACCAGAACATTCACCATAATAACACTGAAAATATATGAGAATAATAACAGAAATAGCACTTTGAATATGAAAGCAATGTTCACAGGCCTCTTCGAGGGGGCAACCTCCAGTTGAGCAGAGCTCTATTACAATAATATCCAAGCTAGGGTTCTCATACCCTCGACTCCTATTTATACTAAAAAGAAGCATCTAGAGGAAGAACCTTCTAGAAGAGGAATCTTCTATTAGGTCTTCTTACATCCGCCTTATTCTATTTTATTCAAAGGCCTTATTAATATTGACCTTTATTACATCTAAATATAGTGTTCTACCTATGTGCGGTTTAGGACCCTAACACCCTCGCATCATAGCGATGCAGGAGCATCGCCAGCAACAAGCGAGCGCAGGACAAATGCCATTTCATTTTTGGCACATGTTGAAAATGTTTGAATTATTTTGAAAGTTTGGATGCGCAGACATTAATGTAATAGTTAAGAGAGTGTGTACTTCCATATTGTAAACAGATCTTGAGCGATCCTCTCTCATCTATAAGGTGTACAGGCATTTATAGGCAGTTAATGTAAGTAGGTAGATTTAAATTCTAGATTAGATAGTTTTAGGAGCTAGATGGAAACGACTATAGACACCCTCATCTTGTATTTTTTTTGGTAACATAATTAACATTATCAATGGAGAATAGGGCATAGAGGAGAAGAAGCAGAGAGCTGTGTAGAAGAGCCCATGTACAGAAGTTCTGAGATTAATATATGAAGCTTTTATTCAGACTCATGGTGTTCAAATGCTTTCTGTGTATACATGCTGAATGTTATGCTCATGGTTGTTTTACTCTTTCTATTGTACATTTTCTTTTATGCTATGTATGTATGATTTCATGTTGAGTATTTGAAATATGAGAGAGTAAGGAAACGAGTTTCATTTTTTTCTCTTCTTGAGTCAAAGTTCCTGCAAGGAGTGCAGTGGAGCATCCACAAGGAGTGCATTGATGGGTTCAGAGTTCATCTCTGAAATCTCAGGAGGGATACCGTTGTTCCCATTTCCCACGAAAGTGAAAGTCAGACACAGAAGCCATGCAAGGTGTGCGCAGGCTGGTTGGAAGTTTAGAACTTGTCAACCAAGGAGAGGTTTTGAAGATTGTTGTCACAAGGAGTTGCATAGAGTCAAAGGATTCAAATACTTAGACGTATTTGAAGAGTGCCGCAAGGAGTGCGTGCAGAAATCTCATAGGAGATTTGAGTTAGTGAAAGAAAGCTCAAGGGAGTTAGCGTCTTCAAGGTATTTGAAGAGCAGAAGGGAACTTTAGCTATCATGCAGGGAATAGGTTCCATAAGAGAGTTTCAGGGTCAATTTAGAACCAGAGATCTTTGAAGAAGAAATTTGGATGGTCAGAATTATCTGACGAGAATCCCTAAAATAGCGAGGACCGTAGGATCCAGGGAAGTTGCAGGGGAGTTAAACATTGGATAGATCTTCCCTTCAAAATGCAGAGTCAACGTGGACCATCAATTTCAATCTATTCAGGTCATCAACCATTTGAGGATTTCGAAGTTCGGAAGTCCTAAGGACAAGAGATTGGGATATAGTAGGGGAGAAAACCTGAAACAAGGAGAAGGTGACACATGGAAGGATAAGAGGAGGCTTCTTGTCAAGATTTTTGGAAAACATCAAGGAGAAACAAGATTAAGTTTTCAGAACTTCAGAGTTTGGGGTTTCAGAAGTCACGAGGGAGAGAGATCGAGACACAGCAGGGGAGAAAACCCGAAATGAAGAGGAGGTGACACGTGGAAGGACAGGAGACTTCCCGTCGAGTTAGAGAAACAACGAGGTGAAGTACCATTTCATAATGTCAGGTTTTGGGATTTCAGGAGCCGAGGAGTAGAGTTGCATGACATCACAACTCCCAAATTTGCGAAAGCCGAAAAGTCAAAATTGACATCGTACCATTTTGGAATTTCGAGATTTCGGAGACCGAAAGGTGGAGAGAATACAAAGTTTGAGCTTTGGCATATCGAACTCCCGATACATGAAATATCATTGACCATTAGATCGAGGGAGAATCCATAACCGTTGATCTCCTTAAAGGGGGATTTTGGGATTTCATAATTTTGGGTTTTGGGATTTCGGGAGTCGAGGAGTAGAATTGCATGACATCGCAACTCCTGAATTCGTGAAAGCCGAAAAGATGAAACTGACGTCAGGTAAGGGTCAAGTGATTTAAGTATTTTGGGTTTTGGAGATCGGAGAGGTAAGGTGCTCGACCACAGGATTCGTGAATTCGTGAAGTCCAATATCCCAAAATAAAAGAGAATTTTTCTCAAAGTGTTGTTGTGGGTATATTTCCCGAAAGGGAAATAGAAGATCCAGTCGAGTTCTCATGGGCCAAAAAGAAAAGATCTTGTGCAGATCCCGACCTACAGGTCTATAGAAGGGGGACTGTACCATCTGGTATCAGAGAATAGGAAAATTTTCTTTGCTTTTTGTAGTAGGAAAAGGAGGAATTTTACAGCCATGCTGCCAAGAAGAAGAAACAGACAAACACCCAATCCACTAGAGGAAAGGGAAATTCCAAGGAGAAGAGGAAGGCAATTACATGATCCACCAGAGGCAAGAGATGTGCATAACTTATGTGCTAGGATGGATGCTATGGAAATAGTGCAGAGGCATGCAGTCGGTGCTGGGGATCTCAGTGATTCCGAAAGTGAAAATGAAGTCGAACATGAAGAAGAAGAAGTTGCAGCAGAGGATGCAACAAATGAACACCTACTCAGGGTTGTTGCAAGGATGGGTGCCAGGGAAAAAATGGACATTCCAGTATATGAGGGAAACCTAGATGTTGAAGAGCTTCTAGACTGGATTAGAGATTTGGACACATATTTTGACTATGAAGATGTCGAGGAAGACAAAAAGGTTAAACATGTTGTCACAAGACTTAAAGGACATGCATCATTATGGTGGGATGAACTACAAGTTGACAGACGCTACAAAGGCAAGAAGAAAATCAAGAGTTGGGATAGAATGATTGCGAAGATGAATGCAAATTTCATACCCAAGGATTATCAAATCACTCTTTTTCAGAGGATGCAGAATTTGAGACAGAAGTTGATGTCAGTGAAAGATTACACTGAAGAGTTCTACTAGTTGAACATTAGATCAGGTCATCATGAAAGTGATGATGAAAAGTTTATCAGGTATATGAATGGTCTAAGATATGAAATTCAGGATGAGATGAGCATGATGAGCATCCGAATGGTGGAGGATGCTTATCATATGGCTCTAAAGGCTGAAGAGAAGATGAGCCGAAAGCAAGGTCAAAGAGGACAAGGCAGAAGTCAGCCCAGAGGCAAAACAATTGTCCAAGATAGGAATCGGAAGCCTAAGGAGGAATGGAAGAAACCTCAACCTCAAACTAAGAGAGGTGGAAGCTCATAGAGAGGGAAGTATGCTGAACATAGAGGATAGTATGTTGATAATAACACTTTTCCTCGCGCTAGAGGAAGAGGAAGAGGCAGAGGTGGAGTAATAAAATGCTTCACATGTAGAAAGAATGGAAACAAATCTTATGAATGTCTAGATAAGAAGAAAGAAGGTGGTGAGACTCACATTGTCGAAGCACAAAGGTGGAATGTTGAAGCATAGGATGGTGAAGGCGGGAGATCACTGGTGATGAGGAAGGTTCTCTTAACGCAAGAAAAGGAGGCAGAGAATCCATTGCAAAGGAACAGTCTTTTTCGGACTGCTTGCAAGACCAAAGATAGGGTATGCAAGGTCATTGTGGACAGTGGCAGCACAGACAATGTCGTTTCTATGGAGATGGTAGAAAAGATGGAGTTGTAGACTATTGAACATCCAAGTCCATACAGAGTTTCATGGCTACAAAAAGGACATCAGGTAAATGTCACTAAACAATGTTTAGTTGAATTTAAAATAGGAGGATATAACGATAAGATATTGTGTGATGTCATTCTCATGGATGTT
>WSFP011393370.1:0-27707 GCA_009831015.1 Picea engelmannii
CTGCTTCAATTGCTGGAAACTTTTCTCACACTCTTCAGTCCACTGAAACTTTTTCTCCTTCCTTTGCAAGGAAGTGATAGGGTGAGCTATCTTTGAGAATCTGTAATATCCCCCTAGACCCATAAAGGATATAACTTCCACCACATTCCTTGGCGCTGACCATTTTCTGATGGCCTCAACCTTCTCAGGATCCACGATGATCCCTTCTTCTAAAATAATGTGCCCCAAGTAATGGATCTGCCTTTGATAAAATGAACATTTGCTCAACTTGGCATATAGCTGGTGTTCTCTCAACACTTGCATCACCATCCTCAGGTGTTGTTCATGCTCTTCGTCTGACTTGGAATACACCAAAATGTCATCCAAGAAGATTATGACAAACTTGTCTAGATAGTCCCTGAATACGCCATTCATCAAGCACATAAAAACAACAGGTGCATTCGACAGTCCAAACGACACCACTGTGAAATCGTAATGACCATACCTTGTTCTAAAGGTGGTCTTGTTGATGTCTTCATGCTTTATTCTTACCTGGTGATATCCCAATCTGAGATCTATCTTTGAAAATATTTCTGCACCTTTCAACTGATCAAAAAGATCAATGATCCTCAGCAGAGGATACTTGTTCTTGATGGTTACTTTGTTCAACTGTCTGAAATCAATACACAGCCTCAACGTCCTGTCCTTCTTCTTCACGAACAGGACCGGGGCACCCCAAGGT
Organism: Picea engelmannii; assembly: GCA_009831015.1. Lineage (NCBI taxonomy): Eukaryota > Viridiplantae > Streptophyta > Pinopsida > Pinales > Pinaceae > Picea > Picea engelmannii. The sequence goes on from WSFP011393370.1 coordinate 722, forward strand.
GACACACTTGGGAGAATGTACCCCTTCTTTAGAATCTCTTCAAGCTGCAATTTCAACTCTTTCAGCTCTAGCGTACTCATTCTATAAGGAGTTTTCGACACTAAAGCTTCTTCGGGCATCAAATTTATAGAGAAATCAATATCTCTCTTCGAAGGTAGTCCAGGTACTTCCTGGAATACATCTTCAAAATCTTTAAGTACCTCATGATCCTCAATACTTGACACTTTATCCTTAGGCATTTCCCCCACATGGGCTGCAAATAATTGACAGCCTTTTCTGTAGCACTTCTTCAGCTGCATTGCTGAGATTTCTCTAACAACCACAGCTCTGGGAATTCCTTGGACTATTTTCCGATTCCCCTCCTCATCTAGGAATGTAAATTCCTTGTTACGACAGTCTACAAGGGCATGGTGTTGTTCCAACCAGTCCATCCCAATTAAACAGTCATAAGAGCCTAAAGGCAAAATATTCAATTTAGCCTTCATACTCAATCCTTTCATGTCCATCGGATAGGACTTAACCAACTCAGTGACTTTCCTCTTGGTCCCTGTAGCCAACCGCACTAACCAAGACTTTTCATGTTTGCTTCTTGATAAATGCAAACTTTCCACCACTCTAGGGTCTATATAACTATGGCTAGCCCTTGAATCAATTAAAATAATAAATTGTTGGTTGTTAATCATACCTTCCACTTCAATCATGTGCGACTGAAATTCAGCTTTCTTGTTGTCCAATGCCGCATAGATCCTTGGCATTCTATTGCCCATGTCCTCCACTATTTCAGCTTGTTGAACATTATGGACTGCTCTTGCTTTTCCATTTTTATGGGGGCAATCTCTGTATTTGTGGTTCTCTTTACAGCTCCAACACTGAATGGGTGTCTGTCTCAGCCTTTGTTCTCCCACTTTAGCCATTCTCAACTCTCTAAATGATGGATGTCCTTGAGGACTATTTCTGAAAAAGGAAGGGTTGTTTCCCTTCTGCCTCTGTTCTTTCTTAAACTTTTTCTGGTCATCCCAAGCCTTCCGAAAGGTAGGCTTTTATCTTTGTTGTTCATATAAACATTTATCTCTTCTTATTGTTTCTTCCATAGTCTTATGATCATCATACTAAATCTTGTCACCAATGGGAGGTGGCATTCCACTCAGATACCTATGAATCTTGACAGCCTCATCTTTGATGAATGGAACATACTTCAGTAATTCCAAAAACCTTCATTCGTATTCATCAATGGTCATGCTGCCCAGCTTGAGTTCAAAGAACTCCTTCATATTTTTGTCATAGTATCTTTTAGTCAAGTATTTCCTCTCAAAATACCTCTTGAATTCCTTCCATGTGATATCTTTCTCTCTAATGTGTTGCACTTGCACAAGATGATCCCACCACATGGATGCTTTTCCTTTTATTTGATACATCACAATTCTTCCTTCTGCATGAGAGGAATAATTCTACAGTTGGAAATATTTCCTCATGCCAAGCAACCATGTTTCAACATCTTCCTCCTTCATATGTTCTCCATCAAATGTAGGAGGCTTAATCTTGTTCATCTCCCCTTTCAATTCATCCACTCCAGAGCTTCGGTGTTTTCTGGTAGGGGATGTGCTTGAACTAGTATGTGCTTCCTTATCATAATGCTTTGGGGAGCGACGATGATGTCTACTACCACTCCTCGATCTTCTTTTTCTCTCAGGGGTCCTATGACTCCCTGTTTTGCTTGTGCCACTCTCTTTATCTGATTTCCTTTCTATTCTTTCCAGGTTCTTCAACATCTTTAAGTTGAATTCACCCTGTCGATCCTTGATCCTCATGAGATTTCGGATATAGGCTCGGTGATCCTGGGCTTCTCTCTACAATATTTCGATGATTTTCATCATATGTCCTTCCTTATCCATCTCTTTTTCATTCCCATTGGATTTCGATCCTTCAACTCTCAAGTTGACATCCCTTCCTTCTATTTCGTTCTCTGAATTGGAGGCAATCGACACCTCTTCCATTTCTATACTCGACGTCGATTTGCGACTGTCCTAACACTCGTTGAACTCTGCACACACAACATGCAGTCAACCGAAGTTTGTCAGGCCTTAACCCCTTAATAAAACTACAACATTCATAAACCAACGTGAATAAGAAAACATTTTGATTCCATGAATTTTCTGAGCTCTGTTCAGCTCTGTAAATTTCGAATGATAGCCCCCTCTTTCTTAGTCCCTAACCCATGCGATCACGAGTCGTGACCAAACACTAGACCACTAGGTGCTATCTGGATTTTCGACCTTCAGAAATTTTTAAGGCACAAATAAATATCTCTCGGAGTTCCAATTACTGAATTCACGAAATCAGGTGGATCAACGGTCCACATTTACTCATCCTCCAAAGGATGAAATCCACTGTGGTCTTTCCGTCATCAAAGTTTTTGTGATTTTGGGTTTTCGGGGCTTCGAAGTCTCGGGTTTCAGGGTTTTGGTCCCATAGTTTCTCGCACTCGCTTCCCTCTCAAAATCCCACTCCTAAACTTCCGACCTCTCTCCCCTTGGGCCCACAACACAACTGTCGCTAACCATAGTGGTGACATGCAGTGCACTTAAGAAGGTCCACGTTACCTTCAGCAACATCATCAGGTCCCACCATGCTCACTTTTATTTTCGACCCACTGGCACATGGTACACACCCATGTGTACACTTCCTTCTCGGTGACGTCAACTCGACCCACTACTTTGGCTCTTCAAGATTTCGTGATTTCGGGCTTCGGGAGTTTGTGCATCAGCACAATCCACTTCTCCCAACAACCGAACTCCCGAAATGCTGAAATTCTTCCTAGACAATTTAATGGTCGAGATCTCTCCTTAATCAATGGTTGTGATCTAATCGCGAATTCACGTTTTCACAAATTGTCTAGAACTTTCCCTTTGAACTTTTCAATTCACGAGTCAACAAAAGGATGATCGCTCTCCACACATCCTTTCCAATGGACGGTCCTGACGAATTTGGGATTTCACGTATCGCGATTTCCACACTCCTGTGCAACTCCAAAGGGTTTTAAGCCTTGTGCACGTTCTCCAAATCTGGCATTCGTGAGGGTTCTCCTTTCCTCTCGAATAGATCCAATGGCTCCAACACTTCTACTATGGAGTTCTCTCTCTCCATGGTCAATTACCACGTTGGCTGCAGTTTAATCCGTCGCTACTCTTCCTGAGCTTCTTAACATAGACAAGTAACTCCTTGGCCCTCAGATACATTTGAAGGTCTGAAATTAGTCCTCCAGACACAATTTCTTCTCAAAACCTCAGTCTAAAGACCACTTATCTGGCCCATCCAGGCTCAGCGTTGAAACTAGGCTCTTATATCAAACTGTAACGCTCCCCGGCAATCAACCCCACTAGCCGGGAAAGATGCTACTATGAAGAACAACATCATTCTCATACTTAATTAATAACATGCATTTAAATCAAATTAAACACATTTAACTCAAGGTAAACACAATATTACTTCTAACATAAATAATCCTAGGCATTAACAGTAATTCATATGCACAACAAAATACATGATACATATCATCATCATAGGCATGCAAAACATAATATTAAGCATAAGCCAATACTTATCTTTGAAACCATGGTAATTCCACCAACTACATGCAGGCCTTCCATGAACCTCCTAGCCTTAGATCATGCTTCTCATCACTCTCAGCAGTAGGTCACCCCTGAGCTGGGACTAAGCTTCACCCAAGGCAAAAAATGCTAATCTAGGCTGAGGTTACAGGGAAAACTACACAGAATAACCGGAAGGATTCTTCCCAGGATGCCTTCTTACGCCCACTACTAACAAACTCTCATTCCCCACATGCCTATTCTACCCAGGAATATACACCTTCACAAGCACATTCCATCGATGCTTCACCTCCCTCTCTGGGCCTCGGCAATAGGACAGATCAGGAATTCTCAAAGCTCTGAAGCTGGTGTTGGACTCTCTCTGGGAGAAAACCACTTCCCAGTAGACTCTCCCACCTAGAGGGAGTTGCTCATAGGCCTGAAAACCTGCTTCTTCTACTATGGTCCTGACAACTCGCTTCTTCAACTAGTTTCAACCCAATTTCCATAAGGTGGGGATAACAACAACAACAACTGGTCAATTCCACTTAGGAAAAATAGAAGGTAACAACCCAAAGACAGTTCAGGTACAGACTCAACACTGCAAGAGAGAATAGGCTGGGCTTACAGCGTACACAGGTGACATGGCTCAATCCACGAGTTTTCCACTGGTTTCAGGGTGCGTGACAAAGAATCAACACAGAGGTCGAACACAAACTCAAATGGTTCAAATGACAAATACATCGGCTTCTCAGGAAAACATTATAGTTTTATGATTTCCAAGCTATGTGAGGGTATGCAGAGGTCAAATCCAGAGGCCACAGGATTCACGGTTTAGATAGTCGATGGTCGAATGGAGGAGGAACCCCCAACATGGTTCACTTCTCTAGTTTTAATTGCATGTGCCTGGGTTGACACTTGTCACCCATGAAGCTCGTTCCTTCCCATTTGGTAGTCACTCGTCCTTCCAAGGAACTTAGGATAAAACATCACATTTCACATGGCATTTGGAATAATATCAAAATATTATTCCCAAGGACTTAAGCCTCTAGGCTCAACACTTAGCCTCTCTTCCCAACCTTCCAGCCCCCAATCGCTTACCCACTCTGTGGAAGCTTAGTCCCCCATCACTCATTCATTGTGGTTGGTCTGCACACAGTAGTGTTTATATTTTTTTATTAATGTTATGCATGATTACATATACAAAAGCAGGCTCCCAACCTTAACACTTAGGCTCTCCAGCCTAATAACACATAATCCCACTAGCTTATATAAACTTGGCTCACCAGCCTATAAAACATAATTACAATTCATAATGCAAGATTTATACTTCATAGACATGATTTACAACAGGGCTTGGCCTTGGGGACATTACATAGCCACTTGTCTACAGCATCTGCATCTATCTGACCTTCAAATATAGGAATATCGAAGTTTATGTGTACCTTGAAGGGGGAAACACCTCCACTCGAAGAAGATGCATCGGTTGTTTGTAGCCACCGAAGGATTTGCACGAAACTATCAATCATCTCATTCCTTTGTTGCATGAGGGATTCCTCAATCAAAAGTTTGAAAGGATCTCCTATCCCATGATCTTTCTTTTCTCCTTCCATGAGAGGTCACTTCAGCGTGCGAGAGCTTTTGTCCTCAAGAGAAACAATCTTGAGACCCAACTCTTTGTACTCCAACCTTGTTTGAGACATGCATTAAGACGATAAGGAGAAGACCTCTCTGATACCACTGATCCGAATTTTATGAGCAGAATGCAATGAATATAGATTATTAATAGGTTCTTAACACAAAATAACAGAGATACAGTAAAACTGGTTTTCTATTCAATAAGGAAATAAGATGAAACTGTAAAATGCAGTGGAAACAAGCTTGCTGGAATGGTGGCAGCTTATCTCTGAGAAGAGATGTGATGAATGTTACACATCAAAATTACTCACTTCAATGATGACCTATTGTCTTCATTACAGGTGTCACAAGTGTCGCAAATATCATACTATCATCTTGCCTATGTCGTATCTCGAATGACATCACAGGAACACTTGAGACATCCTCGAAGACTGGTTAAAACAGGGATATGTTATTTGATGGAGATTACAAATATTTTTCCTTGAGAAAGACCACTTGAAAACCATTTTTGAAGGGCAAATCTCCCATACCCACTAGCAGGGAGCGCTAGCACTCCTTGCCTTCCTTTGGGGGGAGCATTGCAATGCTATGTGCACCATTCTGGGGGAGTGTTGTGTTGTTGAGGAAATCAGGGGAAGATCCCCCTTATCTCTAAAGTCAATTTGATTTGAATATGAGGTTAAGGATGGATATTAGGGAGGATCCACAATTGATGGATAAATATCCTCAACCTATCCCAAGAATCTCTAAGGTGGTTAGGCCTGTCAAAGCCTATATAAGGAGGCCTCCTCATGGTGAAAGCGGGAGACATTGAAGGCATCAAACTTATGATCTCATAAGGGAGAATAATCAGTGAAGGTATAGTCATTCAGATCATGGAACTTTTGAGCAAGGGTTTGGACAAAGAGAGCTTGGTGAGGTTATTGCATCTGCATCTACAGTTGTAGGCACTTTTCTTTGTTTTCATTATTATATATATATGTGCTTGTCCTTTTCCTTCAAGTTTGTGTATGTTTCATGAACTTGTTTATTTTAATAGATCTTTTTTGAATCTAATCAAGGTAGAATAGGAAGTATGTTTTGTCGTTGCTTCTCATTGGATTGCAAGACCTTCTGAAGAGCTTGGAGATCAAGATCAGCCTCGATTGAGCAAGGACAAACGTCATTAAAAGTATTTATACTCCTTTCTTCTTATTCCTTGACTAGTTTAGCTTCATTAGAAGGAATGCCAATGTCCAACATTAGCACCTTTCTGTCTTGGTTATAGGGGTATAGATCCAAGAGTAAGTTCACCTGTCCGCAGGGGGATTTTCCTGTAACATAAATTGGCGACTCCACTGGGGACCGAAGCTTTATGTTTTGGTTTCCTTCCTTGGTCTTGTTTTTTTCCTTTGATCACTTTTAGATATTATTCATTGTATGTTTGTGGTTCTTCGATGTGTTGTTGGCTTTTGGATTCATCCCATACACACTGAATTTCAGAGTCTTCTTGAGTTTTTTTATTTTGGGGAAAATTCATCTTTTTCTCAGAGGCTAGATCTCCCCTGAATTTACATCCAGAGCACTAGCGATCCCTTGCAAGCTCCCATAGAGTGCTACAATGCTTTGGTGCCCTTGACACCAGAGCGTTGGTCTTTTTCTATTGAAAAATTCTTTGGGAATCCATCTCTGAGAGTGGTTTTTTCTGATTTATCTTCTCAGGACTGTTACTATCTCTGTGTGTCTTTGGTTTAGCCTCCAACCTTTTGATTTCTAATAATTTATGATGTTTTGTTTGGATTTTTGACACCTCTCTTCCTTTCTTTGAGTCACTCTTCTTATTTGAGATTTGGATTCGATCTACTGCTTTCTCATTTATTTGATTGTATGAAAGTTGTTGTAAGGAAATTCAGAGATCTATGCACTGTTCCATTTGATCTTTGAGGTCATTTATCCCAAGAAATTCCTCCTTTTTGATTTTTTGGTTTTCTTTTTGCAATTTTGGTTTCATTTTTTTCTTCTTACTTGATCATAGTGAGAGTGTGTTTTTGTTGATGTGAATTTTTCTTCTAATTGCTTAAACTTCACAGATATTGAAATATGATTGACATAGGAATATTTACATTAAGATGATTATCATTCACATTTAAACAAAAGGATATATTTTCACAATTGGTTTTTGGATATTAGAACCATTTTCTGAATATTTTATCATTACAATAGATTATTGATTGAGAACGATTGCATAAGGTTACTGCATCTTAGTGTTTGACAGTGAAAGGAAAATTCCTTCTCCTTCCCTTAAATAGACATGCATTGAAAGAAAAGATTGCTTATGATTTCTTATGAATTTTTTGGGAATTGAGTCATAATATCATCAGTTTCACTCTCATACACCTATGAGTAAAGAACAACCACGGAAATCAACGCTAATTAAAATTGATCTAGAAATTTTTGTTGTTAGAATCTTCCACCAACATTAGACTAGGATTAGCACTTTGGATTAGGCTGTGAGTACAACTCTCCAAAGCATTCAAAACAAACATTAGCATCTTGTGATAGGGAGAGAAAATCCAATTTTTCGTATAATCTTTATGGGATCCCCCTCTCACATAGGGGTTATGCACGAGGTCACGTTCGGGAGAGCTATGAATATTATCCCTCCATGGTTCAACCATTTGTAGTAGTCAGATCGTATATTGGGGGTTATTCTTGAGGTTCAACTATCTTCATTTGGTCTCGGTGCTTCGTGAATTTCGAATCCGTTCAGGGTCCTATGGAGTTCTACCAGTCCACTTGTCCTCAATTCTCTCTAAGGATTTTAGACTTGTTATCCTGCCCATACGTTCGGACTAGATAGTCAATTGTACCCACCCAGGGGTTGATTGTGAGTTGGTTTCTTTAGTATGCATAATATTTAGGGTCTTTACACAAGGTGACGGTGAAGGGAATTCTTCGTTGTACCTAGGACAGATGATGGTCAAACTCACTCAGACTCCTTGGAGGGTAAATCCAAATTTACTATGTGGAAGCTTGCACCAAGGCGTAAGTCCATTAAGTAGGTCGCCATCATAATTGTTCTACCCCCTCATATCCTAGACCCTTCTTGACTTGATCACGCGACTTTGGATTTCATCACCAACTAGTACGGTCATCGAGATAAAGTTTTGTTTGCTTGGTTTGATTCCTAGATTTATTAGTGTATGTTGTTTATTTTCGTTAGTTGGCCATAGATTTACTTTTTCATTCGTTAATTAGCTTGAGAAACATAGGCCTTTGTCGTTCATGTAGGATGCAAGGGTTTCCCTTGGAAGATCTGAAAGTTTATCTACCTTTGCTTCCCAACTCATCGCAAGGCCCTCCTAAGCCTCACAATGAACTAGCTTCTAAGGTTGGAAGTACACACTCTTTAGAAGACTTTCGAATTATTTATGACTCTTTAGAGGCTTATATAATTCCTGTTAGGCCCCATGCCTGTATCCTTCGCATGAAGTCGGCTCGGGAAATTGTTGTTGTTGATAACACTGGTGTATTCACCGGACCTAACGCAAGATCTGGAGTAGAGGATCCACTTTTTCACAGTGAAATCCTTGGGACCTCAACTCACACTGCTGGAACTTCCATTTTGTATTCCATTCCTTTAACAGTACATGACCTTTACAGTAACCTAGGAATGAATCCCAATCAACCAGTCATATCACAAGTGCCTGAAATGTCTATTAGTTATACGGTACCCTTAGACCACTTTATTGATATGACCAATAATGTCACTACCATTGCAGAGAAATTACTGATTGGTTCTCACTTGAATCCTACTCTCCAGATGATGCATTGTACTATCCCTACCAGTAATGTGACACCACTCCAAGCTCCAATTGGAACACCACTTAGACCCAATCCATCAATTCCCCCTGGGTATAGATCTATGAATCCTTCCATTGCTAACGTTGTTCAGGTTACACCCGGAGTTTCTAGACTTTTTATTCCTCCTAGATATAATGTCGTTGTTGGTCACATACCTACACCTTTATTTGGAGGAGTTGGTCTTGGTGGCTCTAATCCAATTGGAGGCACTGATCATTTGTTCACTTTTGGTTTCTAGATTCCTGTCGTCACTCAACCTCACGCTGGGGGGCAACCTCCATTTGGGGGTCAACCTCCAATTGGGACACAACCTCAACTTGGGGCGAAACCTTAGGCTGGATTCCATCACCCATTGTATGGACATAATTCACCTGCAACACAAAATCCTTGGAACATTACTTTCCTTGGAAATCCACAAGTCTCTGGGGGACAACATCCTTAAGGAAAACAACAACCTTATCTTTCCCATGGGACTAATGTGTATCCTTCTCATGGAAAAAATGTTTACCCCCCTTATGTGAAAACCAATCATACGAATTACAATCCTCATAACCCATCGGGTTATCCTCCTCTTGCAAATGCTTCTCAACCATCATCAAATCCTATTTATCCTGGTCAACAACAACCGTATATAGGAGGACCTACTAGATATAATTATCCATCTAACCCAGTTTATGGTCCTACTGGTATCCCTATTCTGCACCAATATCACCCTCAAGTTAACCACTAGTTACCTTTCCTTGCAACTCTGGATCTCCTAGACTTGTCTCGGTTGACCAACGATCCTATATTGCAGTCTCCTTTTTGTCTAGTGATTCCTGCTAAATTACCTTCTGATATTCAAAAGTTTGATGGTAAACCTGAAGAAGACCCAAATAACCATGTGATGACTTTCCATTTATGGTGTTCATCAAACTCCTTAATGGACGATTCTATACGTTTACGTCTTTTCCAACAAACATTTACGGTCTCAGTAGCCAAGTGGTATATTAAACTTCCACGTGGTTCTTTCCAAGATTTAAACTCCCTTGCCATGTCCTTTCTCATGCACTTTCAACTACCCATTCGTTACGAGATGGGTACCGAAATATTAACCTCCCTTCATCATACTAACTTTGTGCATATATCTGATCATATTCATGAGTGGAGATGACGACGAAGGTTGATGAAAGCAATCATTCCTGGCCAGTTATTACAATAATGGTTTACCAAATCCCTTTCACCCTCAATTTCTTATGACATTGCTATGGGAGGTGTAGTCACTGAGGAAGAAGCCATTGCATGGGATTGATACTTAGATTTGGTTTATTCACAATCTAGTACTTTGTATGAGTTGATTCCAAATGCTACCCGTTCCACTACCGATCCATCCAAACCTTCATCCTCATCGCATGCAGATGGAATTATCGACACCATTAAAAACCAATCTACTTCACGGTCGACTGGAATTTTAAATCGATCTGCTTTGGCACCCTCTCCAAGTTTGACCATGCTCTCCTTTACCTCCCGTCCAACTCAAGTCTCTGAGGTGAATGCAGTTCAATATGCCCCTTCACAACAATCTGGAGGTAAGAAGAAGACAAAGAAAAAACCCAAGAAGAATAACACTAATGAACAACCCAAAACTCAAACTCCACCACATGCTACCGAAAAGAAACCATAGCGGAAGATGAAATTCCCATGTCTTATTTATGGTGATGATCACTACACTCGAGATTGTCCACATCGTGATGAAGTGGAAAAAAGTTTCAAGGAAAATTCCCAACTTGTTGTGCTTACACAACCTTTTCCTCAGTAGCAATCTATGGTTTCTCAAACCCCCTCTCTAGGGGGAAGTTCCAACCACCCTCCTAATGATGAAGCCTCAATCAGTGCTCACATTTATATGTTTAGTGGAATTGATTTAACCACTCGCTCTACAACTTACGACACACCATCTAAACCTAACAAAGAAAAGGTCTCTAACGGTTCTTCACCGGATCCATCTCCCATGACTGTTAGTTCTCCTTTTTTTAGTCCTTCCTCTGGGTCACTACAAATAGAGAAGTGATCTGTAGGATCTTTTAATGACTATGGTTGAGTTTTAAATTTTCATGCGTTAATTAACCATTTGAGAAACTTAATGAAAGAATGAGGAAAAGAGAGGAATTATGACAGACATATACACATTTGCAGATCTGTAATGAAATAGAACACAACAAACCATAACACGAGAATTGATAACGGAGTTCGGCACAACTTTGCCTACGTCTCCGGGCCTTTGTCTCTGTGGGGGAGGCTTCTTTATTTCTGTTCAAAAGCTCAAAAGTACATTGTTGTAATGCCAATTGGCTACAATACTGATTTGGTCACGTTCTTCCAAATCTCAAGAACCCTGTAAAGAAAACAGAACACAAAACGGACGTCCGGAGCTCCCAGAAAAGGCCCCACAACGTCTGCTCCTCAATAGCTTCCCTGCATAAAAATGGCTTTGGCTTGGCTTCCCTTCAGCATAACTCTGCTTTTTCTATCCTTGAATATTCTCCATGGCCTCAAACAGGACTATTTTATATAGATCTGAAGTTGGTTATCCATCCCCAACTTCCTCCCAAAATTTGGGCTCCAAAAATGCCCAATATCTCCCAAAAATGGAGAAAATCAATTAATATCAGGCAAAATATTAATGAAAATCCAAAATTTAGCAATAAAAACCCACTTTGTTTAAAAATAGGGTGCAACCCCCTTCGTGCTAGCCCATGGTCCTATGAGTGCGCGACCATGTGGCCAGGCGCTCCACCTGCACGCTAGCCCCCGGTCCGGGCTGGCTCCTGGTCATCAGGCGCATTTCATGTGACCGTTTGATTAACAACTTACCTCCTTTGGTGGATGGCCCGGGTTGTAGCAACCGCCCGGGAACCAAGGGACAGGCCCTATCGCATACACCGTCCCACGCATATGGTGTGGTCATGGTCATGTGCAATGTATATTGGACTGTGGGCTGGGGCTAAGCCCCAGCTCTTTCCCCGACTGACAAATCCATTAAACAAACATAAATATAATGTTCGTCGTATGTATAATAAGAACCACCCATGGGCCAGGAAGTTAGCCCGGTCCTGCTAGTTCGTTTCCCGAAGGATATGTCGGGGGGTTCGACCCCGGTGAACCCATATAATTTTATACAAACCATTAACCAACCATAGGGTGCCACATGGAAACCCATGACTGGGCCACGTGGCACATAAAAAACCAACCAAAAGCTACCAAATTTCGATGACTGATTCGTCCACGTACCCTTTCCAGTCACTGCCCTGTCAGCTGCTGACGTCATTCTGTGCCACGTGTCACCCTTACAGCGGTGACACGTGTCACCCATAGATTGGTCCATCTGTCTGCTCGTACGCCACATCAGCCTACCACGTGTTGCCTCCAGAAGTTGCCATGTGAGTTGTACGATCGTACGACCTATACAGTTAGCATGCCACATGGCACTGTACGAACTGTATAGTCATCCCCTTTTTTTGCCTGTTTGGCTTTTCAGACAGAACGCAATATCTTTCGCATACGGAGCCCGTTTGATGAAGTAAATATATGGTCGGAATCAAGAATATGAGACGAATGCAATGGCATTGGTTTTGTCAGATTCCGAGCACTTTCATTTTTGAGGCTTTTTAAGCCCTGTTAGGGTTTTAGATCCGATTGTAGATCACACCTCCCCACAGAAACACCTTTTGGTCCCAAAAAGGTTACTGACCGGTCAACAAGCTTGGGATAGGCCACCCGGCTTGTCCACTGTCTCTGAAATATGTCCTGTGCACCTGTCTCATCAAGATCAACTGTAACACAATCATGACCACTGGCAGTATATTGTTAGCCATTTGAACCCTTTTACATCTTAGTGAAGCCACTGTCATCCATGTAGAAAACATTACTAATGACAGTATCAAGAAGACGACTGCAAATGAGTTGATATACTTGAGATGTCTGCACGACATGAGCTTATCTTGAAGCAACTTATGATTGATTTTCCATTCAACTATCATGTCTTGTTCTTGCTTAAGATCAATTACTTCATTTGAAACAATTATTGGTTTGTTGCTTGCTTGCACTGCCTTCTTTAATTGTTCCATTTTTTGAAGTGTTTTATTTTCTTTAACATGATGAGCATGAACCACATAATCTTGACCTACTTTAGTGAACTGGTATTGATTCTTTGTTCTGTAGAAGATTGCCTTACGATCATATACGTATGGACTACCTAAGAACATTCCACATTCTCTTAACGACACTACATCACATGTTACTTCATCCACATACTTAGATGAAATTGAAAATTTGATTGTGCACTGCTTTGTTATGTGCATTTGATGATGATTGCTTATCCATTTAAGTGTGTAAGGCTAATGATGAGTTTGTGTTTTTAATCCCAATTTCTTAACCAATTCTTCTGAGATTATATTAGATTGAGATCCACTGTCGATTAATGTGTCTATCTTAGTGTGTCGCATGATTACCCTTATATGAAACAACTTGCTTCTACAATCAATGTCTTCACCAATTTCACCTGTCATACCAACCAATGAAATCTTTGACTCATCACCTGAATTCGATCCCAAGTCTATGGGTTTTGATGTCATTTCCACTGTTTGCGTTCCCTTATTTTCTTTGAACCACTTTGACCTCTTCTCGAGATGCAACTGCCAACATCTGTCCTCATCATGTCCCTCTTTCTTGCAATTCTTGCAAGAGGGCTTTCCTTCCTTCCTCGTCACTGCATTTGCATTCTTTCCATTCTTTTTCCTCTTGTCCTCTTTCCTTGAAGATGATGATTCCCCTGACACACCTACTTTCCCTGCTTCAATATACGTAGCTTGAACAGAAACCTCATCAAGGTTAGTGGGTCCAAACATGAAAACAGTGTTTCTAATATGCGCAGGTAAATCTCATATATACTTCATAAGAGTTTCTTGTGTTTGCAAAGGGATATCTAACATTAATGCCATTTTTCGAAATCCATCGGTGTATTCTTGCACTGTTTGTTCTTTTCTTAGTTTTAAAGATTTCCATTCAATTAATGCTTTTTCTTTATAACCCAAAGGATAGAATTGTTTCCTAAGTGCCAAAATGAAACTCTTCCATGATGGAAATACATTACCCACTTGTTGTGTTCCCTTTTTCATCTTGCTTTGCCACCAGATGAGAGTTGTACCTGCAAGTCTCAAAGATGCCAACTTGATTTGTGTGGCCTCATCTATGATCTATTGCACACTGCAGTATACCTCCATCTGCCTGATCCAGTTATCAATTTTTTCTGCATTTACTTCACCATCATATATGGGCAACTAAAATTTGACATCAAGTTTTAACAATGGCATTTTATTCTTATTCTTATGAACATTTTTCTTTCCATTAGATTTAGAACTTGAACTTGAAGAAGAAGGAGAAGAAGGAGGTGTTGATGGAGGTGAAGGAGGAATCTGAGGATGGTCCTCTTCCTCTTCACTTTTTCCCTTTGAAGATTCACCCAAAACTGGTCTCTTCCATTCCAAGTAGTCTTCGTACAAAAATTTCACCATCTCCGACATAGCAAGGAATGTTTTCCAGAACTCTTTCTCATCCTGAGAAATCCCTTCTTCTGATGCCATCTTCTCGTTGTGAGAAGCTCTCTTTCTCAATACAATTAATGGATTCTATGCAACAAGATCACCTTCACCACACTGTATCTTTTCCCTGGTTAACATGCAAAACTCAAATCCAAATGTCAACTAGCTCTGATACCACTTGATCCATACGATCTTTTAATGACTATGGTTGAGTTTTAATTTTGCATGCGTTAATTAACCATTTGAGAAACTTAATGAAAGAATGAGGAAAAGAGAGGAATTATGAAAGCCATATACACATTTTCAGATCTGTAATGAAATAGAATATAGAAAACCATAACACGAGAATTGATAACGGAGTTCGACACAACTTTGCCTACGTCTCCGGGCCTTTGTCTCTCTGGGGGAGGCTTCTTTATTTCTGTTAAAAAGATCAAAATTACATCACTGCAATACCAATTGGCTACAAGACTAATATTTTCATTTTCTTCCAGATCTCAAGAACCCTGCAAAGAAAACAACACACAAAACAGACATCCGGAGCTCCCAGAAAAGGCCCGACAGCGTCTGCTCCTCAATAGCTTCCCTGCATAAAAATGGCTTTGGCTTGGCTTCCCTTCAGCATAACTCTTCTTTTTCTGTCCTTAACTATTCTCCATGGCCTCAAATAGTCTTGGTTTATATACATCTGAAGTTGGTTATCCATCCCCAACTTCCTCCCAAAATTTGGGCTCCAAAAATGCCCAATATCTCCCAAAAATGGAGAAAATCAATTAATATCAGGCAAAATATTAATGAAAATCCAAACTTTAGCAATAAAAACCCACTTTGTTTAAAAATAGGGTGAAACCCTCTTCACGCTAGCCCCTGGTCCTATTGGCATGCAGCCATGTGGCCAGGCGCTCCACTTGCACGCTAACCCCCGGTCCGGGCTAGCTCCTAGTCATCGGGCACATTTCATGTGACCGTTTGATTAACAACTTACCTCCTTTGGTGGATGGCCCGGGTCGTATGCAACTGCCCGGGAACCAAGGGCCAAGACCTATCACATACACCATCCCACGCATATGGTGTGGTCGTGGTCATGTGCAATGTATATTGGACCGTGGGCTGGGGCTAAGCCCCAGCCCTTTCCCCCACTGACAAATCCATTAAACAAACATAAATATAATGTTCATTGTATGTATAATAAGAACCACCTGTGGGCCGGGCAGTTAGCTCGGTCCTGCTAGTCCGTTTCCCAGAGGATAGGTCAGGGGTTCGACCTAGGTGAACCCATATAATTTTATACAAACCATTAACCAACCACAGGGTGCCACGTGGCAGCCCATGACTGGGCCACATGGCACATCAACAACCAACCGAAAGCTGCCAAATGTTGATCATTGATTCATCCATGTCACCTACCACGTACCCTGTCTAGTCACTGCCCTGTCAACTGCTGATGTCATTCTGTGCCACGTGTCACCCTTACAGTGGTGACATGTGTCACCCATAGATTGGTTCAGTTGTCTGCCCGTACACCACATCAGCCTGCCACGTGTCACCTCTAGAAGTTGCCATGTCATTTGTACTATCGTACGACCTATACAGTCAGCATGCCACATGGAACTGTATGAACTGTACGGACTATACAGTCATCCCCTTTTTTTGCTTGTTTGGCTTTTTGGACAGAACGCGATATATTTTGCATACGGAGCCCATTTGACGAAGTAAATATATGGCCGGAATCAGGAAGATGAGACGGACACAATGGCAATAGTTTCGTCAGATTTCGAGCACTTTCATTTTTGAGCATTTTTAAGCCCTATTAGGCTTCTGGATCCGATTTTGGATCAAGAAGCCTCCTTTCGAATCTATATTACACCCTCCCAAGATCACCATCTATAAATATACTTTCAATCCTAGTTCACAAGCCGCCCAAAACTACAACATTGTTGAAGATTTGGCCCAAGCACCATCTGCTATGTTTGCTCTGGAAGTTCTAAACAACTGCCCAAGTCAATGTAGAACACTCTTGGCTGCCATAGGTACTTTTAATCCCGAGTCATCTAATAACATCACGTTTAACCTAGAAAATTTTAAGTCACGAATTTCTCATCAACTCTCTTTTCAGATTGATGTTGTTGTTCATAATCAACACATTCATCACACTATCTTGGATAAGGGATCTTATACTTGTGTCATGTCGTTAGCCTGCTGGAAAGGTTTAAAATTGCCTACACTTAACCAATCCCATTTGATGTTAGGACCATTCGATGGGTGAGGTTTCCATCCTCATGGACTCTTGTAGTCCTTAGCCATTCAGTTGAGTGGAAAAACCATCTCTGTTGATGTCGAGGTAGTTGTTTCTCCTCTAGATTACAACTTGATACTTGAAAGAAGTTGGTTTTATGCTATGACTGTCGTATATTCCTCGGTGTTTCGATGTGTACAATTTCCCTGTTAAGGCAAAATTGTCACTATCGACCAGTTGGATTACTGTACACCCAATGCTCGCACTCCCTCTACCAACAATATTCCTTTCTTGGGAGATCACAAGATCACGTATGAAAGTGTTGGTGTAGGCTTGCTAAAAGACTCTATCCTTATGGGTACCTTCCCTGCACCACTTCCTCCTACCACACATCATATTTTTTCAATCAATATGATCTCGACTATGTCTTATCAATCTTTGGAATCATTTGATCCTTGGATTGTACCTAGTCCTTTAGATTTCGATTCACTAGGTGACGTTATGCCACTGAGTCCAGCCAAGGCTTCATACGTTCCTATTCAATCCACCTCTGCCTCCATGGACGACCAACATCTATTAGCACCCGACACCTACTCGATGCCATCTTGGTTAAATTCCTTGTCTTCTGCTTTTGACTACATTTCCCATATTTTTCCTTCCAATGAATCAATTATTGAAATTCTTAGCATTGACGAAGTACCTTAGGATGATAACCCTCATCGATCCTCTTTTCTTCCACCTCTCAAAGAAATACAAGAAGATATACACTCTATCTTTCCCCCCCGATGTTGTCGACTTTCCACAATCTCCTATACTTATGTAGGATACCATTTCTGAGAGGAATTTAGGAAACATTTATTCTATAGTCGTTATTGATATTTTTCATAGAAAATATTAATCTTGGCGCTAATTGTTCGCCCAAGGAAGTAGTTTATTATACCGCATTATTTAAATAATTACGTGATGTCTTTGCTTGGACCTACGAGGAAATGTCAGGGATCGATCCTTCGATCATTGTGCATGAAATTAAAACTTACCCAGGTGTTAAACCTATTCGACAAAAACTTCGCCTGGTTCATCCTAAGAAAACTGTGGCTATTAAGGCAGAAGTTGAGAAATTATTGAAATCTGGCTTCATCTATCCTGTCCCCTTAACATAATGGGTTTCTAACATTGTTCCGGTCACTAAGAAAGAAGGGAATATTCATGTCTGCGTTGATTATAGGTATCTCAATAAGTCTTGTTCGAAAGACAATTATCCTACACCCTTCATTGATCAGATCATTGATAATTGGGTTGGTAGCGTTATTTTCTCTTTCATGGATGGATTCTCAGGGTACAACTAGATCAAAATTTTACCCATTGATCAACATAAGACAACCTTCATCTTCCCATGGGGAACTTTCACCTATCGAAAATTTCCATTTGGTCTACAAAATGTTGATGCTGCATTCCAACGGGTCATGTCATATGATTTCCATGATATCAAACATATTGCAGAACCTTACCTCGATCATTTACTTGCCCATTCATCCAGTTGATCAGACCATTTTGGTCATCTATGGGCTATTTTTCTTCGATGTCAGTTCTATCGTATTCGTTTGAACCCACACAAGTGTATCTTTGTTTTCGAATCAGGCCAACTCCTCGATTTCATTTTCTCCAAAGATGGGATTCAGGTGGATCCCTTAAAAATTAAAGCTATCCTTTCTTTACATCCACCTAACAATCTGACACAACTCCAAATCTTGCAAGGGAAAGAAAAATTTCTTTGTTGTTTCATTTATAAATACGTTGAGATTACCAATGGATTTATGTGATTGTTGCAGAAAGACACTCCTTTCATCTGGGATGGCACTCCTCAATGATCCTTTGATGCTCTAAAGAATGCATTAACCAATATGCCTTTGTCACATCCTATGAATTATATGCACGACTACATCCTTTACTTAGTAGCCTCTACTTCCGCTATTGCTATGGTGTTAGTTCAAGAGGAACCTAACAGTGATGAACATGTGATATACTATCTCATGAAAAGTCTATTTGGTCCATAACTCTGATATTCACATGTTGAGAATTTGTCTCTCGCAGCTATCATTATTGTCTAGAGGTTTCACCATTACATCTTTCTACACAATGCCATGGTTATCGTGGACTCTAACCACGTGTATCATATTCTGACACGTCAAGTCCTTGAGGGAAAATATTCCAAGTGGATAGTTATTCTTCAGGAATTCAATCTCTAGTGTGCCAAGTCCAAAGACAAAAAATCCTTGGTGTTTGTGGAGCTTATCTACAATCCTCGCCATGCTGATGAAGATGTTGAGCCTAGAGATTCTCTCCCTGATGAATCCTTATTCCTCATTAGCACATCCTATCCTTGGTATGAAGACATCCTTCTTTATCTCCAGAACTAACATTTTCAGCCTGATATCTCTTGATAAGAACATCGTCGTATTCACCACCATTCTCGATTCTACCTTATCATTGGTGACACTTTGTATCATCGTGGTATTGACACTATTTGATGACGTTGTTTAACTCATGAAGAGGCTGAACGCATTCTTAATGATTGTCACCTTGGAGCATGTTGCAGTCACCTTTATGGGATGGCTATAGCTCAGAAAATTTTACGCGTCGACGAATTTTGTCACTCTATTTTCAAAGATTGTATTGAGGATGTCAAAAAATGCCCACCCTGCCAGGTTTTTCATAAAAAGGCATGCACTCCCCCCACTCCATTGCATCCCATTATCTCCATCGACCCCTTTGACAAATGGGGCATTGATTTCATGTAGTGTAAGCCTACCTCAGACGGGGGGGGCACGATTATATCATCGTTCTTGTTGATTACTTCACAAAATGGGCTGAGGCTATGCCTAACTTTCTGAATGATGGTCATACTACAACTCTCTTTTTCTTCAACCACATCATCACTCGCTTCGGTGTTCCACAAGCCATTGTCACTAATCATGGGTCACATTTTCAAAACCAGATGATGAGTGAGTTACATGCCAAGTTGGGTTTTCTTCATGAGAACTCATCCTCTTACTATCCTCAAGCGAGCATACAAATTGAAGCTATCAACAAAGTCCTTAAAACCATGATTAAACATATGGTAGGGGAAAATAAAACATCTTGGCACTTACAAATTTTCTCCACTCTCTGGGCTTACCACACATTAGTGAAAACCACTACTGGATTCACTCCTTTCCAGTTAGTGTATGACATAGAAGCTATTTTACTAATCGAGTGCAAAATTACCTTGTTGAAACTCAAAGTAGAACTCTTGCCTCACACTTCTGCTAAATAAGAATGCTTCCTACATCTGACTAGGTTGGATGAAACACATCGTGATTTTTCTCTCTAATGAAACATATCAAAAGAGAATAAAGAATCAATACGACAATTTCGTCCACCCTTGTACTTTTGCAGAAGGAGACTTAGTCCTTGTTTATGACCAGTCTCATGATACATTAGGGACAAGTAAGTTATAACCTCTATGGTATGGTCGTTACATTGTGAAACATGTTTTACATAGAGGCACCAACAAGCTAATTGAATACAACGGAATCTCCCTAGGTGAGCCCCGAAATAGACATTACCTTAAGAAGTACTATGCATAGAAAATCTAGCATGCATGATTTTTACACTATTGTATTTTTTGTTTTTGTGTGTCTTTTTCTCTTGCATGAACGAGTTTTGTCTTATCCCCTTATACTTTGTCTTGTGATTGTGTGCGCAGATGACAACTTCCTTTCCTATCTTTGTCGGGTTTGTTGATGGTGCTAGTCGACACACCCAGAATATTTCTTCTGCAGCTTGGGTCAGTTACCACTCTAATGAGTTGGTGAGTTCAGAAGGTATTTGTCTAGGATC
The DNA here is from genome assembly GCA_009831015.1 of Picea engelmannii. Taxonomy (NCBI): domain Eukaryota; kingdom Viridiplantae; phylum Streptophyta; class Pinopsida; order Pinales; family Pinaceae; genus Picea; species Picea engelmannii. The sequence goes on from WSFP011393370.1 coordinate 21,484, forward strand.
GACGATTAACAACATGGCAGAATATCACATTGTCATCAAACTTTTAACCGAGGCCTCCTCCCTAGGTATATCTCGCATGATTATTAACCTAGACTGTCAACTTGTGGTCTGTCAACTTAATTGAATATATGCCATCCACAATCCTATATTATTGTGTCTCCACCTACGAGTTCACCATATTTAAAGAATGTTTGATTTTATCGAATATAGACACATACCAAGATGACTTAATACAACTTCAGATTCGCTAGCCAATTATATCATGGATCGGTATCTCACACATAGATGATTCTTTCATAAAGGAAATAAATCATATAAAAGACATCACATGTAAATTAAATGCATCACATAAAGACATTATTATTTTCAAACATCATTTGGCACTACAAAAACTTGGATATGTAGATATATATTGCGTGATAGAAAATGTTTGGTTACATAAAAAAGGGTACATAGAAGGGAAATATTTTGGGTCCTCATGCCCATAACATCATCATACAGACTATACAAAAACATCAAGAAGGTCCTAATCCTCCTACATCACATTGTGCTCTAAGTAGCACACTACTTCACGGGCTACTCATCTTAGTAGGGAGTTCAGGCTCTCGGAGACTCCCACGGTATGTCTCTGTAGATGAAAAGGTACGTCCTGCCTCCTAAGAGGAGGGGCACCCATCTTGAGACCACAGAGGTTTCTCTCAACCTCTCAAAAACCCCTTGCCACTACCTCATGCTCTACTTCTATCTAAGTATATCCATGATGCCCTAGTGTCGACATTTCTGTCGGACGTGTTGCTCCTCTGTATGCGCAATGAAACAATACATTTGTTAAAAAACTCTTCTAAGTAGACATAAAAATAATATAAAATTAAAAATTAAAAAACACTTGACAAGATTTTTTGGTTTCTTACCTGATGCATCCCATTCCATTACATATGGAAGAACCAGTTCCATGTTGCCCCATAAATCCACTACGGCGTATGGGAATTCCTCTATGACGATCAATTGGCGTCTTAGCCAAGAAAAGAAGTCACCTGTAAATCTGAACTCTGACTCTGTCCCCAACCTCGGATACAGACTCGTCCAATGCTCCATGCGTGGTTCACCCACTGGTCATACTGCTAGTGCAATCTGTGGTTGTATCTGTGGAATATGCTCTAGGAAGAACGAAACCAGAAACAAACCATATCCAAACCTATCCTACTTCCCCATCCTTCATCTAGAAATATCCTCCTTCACATTTTAAAGGAATGTTGTGCTCCAATTAAACATAGTTGGCTCCAAACACTGTACGACATAATCCATATTTGATCTCGATACCAGGTGTGCACTGGTACCACCTGCCAAAATAGTGATGGAAAACAAAATGATCGAAGAGGTAGATCCCTAACATATTTTATCGCAATCCTACCTCCCACCAATCTCGATCCTGGAATGCAATGATTTGTCAGGTATTCTTCTACAAGCACTGGAAGTGCCCTCTATCCAGATAAGATAATAGGGGCCCCTCTCTTTGAGAGTTTGGTTATGAAACAAACATCTTCTAACTCACTGGTAAGAAATTGTGTCCTAATTTGAAATCCCTGTTCAGCAGTGTTTCATAACCCGATCATGTACTCAAGAAGGAAAACTTCCTTTTTCATCTTCTGCATCTTAAAAAACTTTAGGAGACTGTAATTCCTCAATGCGGCCCTTGATCGGGGGTTTTTTAATGAAGACACATCATTGAGATAATGCTCACATTCTTTCCACTCAATCATTATTTTTTCCAAGTATAACCTGCAACCATCATCAACAAAAGGCCTTTAGTCATGTTACATTAACAATCTTTGGGTAAATTAAACTTTAAAATCACTTTGTTTTTGTTTGTCATGCCAGCGCCCCCTTTATCCTTTGAGAAGAGAGATAGCACTCACCCACCAGGCTCACTAGAGCGTTGAGATTTTGAATAGCACTCCCCCTAGCCATTTAGGGGAGAGCTGAGCCTCTTTAGTGCTTGGGGCCTTCCAGGGCATCAAATTTAAAAGCAAAAAATTACTTAAAAACAAATTTTAAAGCATGCAAAATGTTTGGAAGATGTTGAGGACCAACCTGATCCAAACGGAAAAAGAAATGGATGATTGTAGCTCCAACACTGATCACTCCAAGAATCTCCCTCCAAAGTCAATTTCCCCACTACTAGAAGTTTTGGCACAATTGAATTGGTAAAAAACATTTTTTACCCCATATTACTATTATAGATTTCATTTTTTTCTAAAACCATAGTTATTTTGGGTTTTAAAAATCATTTTGGAGACACTATTAATACCTTGGTATGCAATTTTATCACTATTGGCAGGTTTCGAAGTGGTTTTGTTCGATTTTTATCTTGTCGCATTAATGAGCATGGTATTAGTTCCTTCTCACACTTGAAAAAACATGAGAATGCAACCGAGTAAAATTTTATCTCTTTTTCGAACTCGCATGGATACCTGAAAAAGGAACCCCCTGGAGTCATCTTTAATCTCTTTTTAAACTCTCTAAATATGAAAAGATTTTGAGTGATCTTGCTTCCTTTCCCACTCATTAAAAGGTTTGAAAGGGCGTCTTTCGAGTGATAATTTATCTCTTTTTTGGCCTCGCAAGACTAACATTATGAAAAAGCACAACCCTGGAGTCATCTTTAAGTTCTTTTCAGACTCTCTAAACATGAAAAATAACCAAGTTTAACTTCTCTAGACTTGTTAAAAGAATCATACATTAAAGGGCCCATATGGGACCGAACCCTTACTTCTTCCAATTCGTTAAACAAAGGAAGAGGGAATTACCGAAGGTGAGCTATATAGAGCATGTGTTACGCTCCTCAAGCTCGTTAAAATAAAAAAAATGTACTCATCTATCTGGATGGGGGAACAATTTGAAGGAATCAAGCCAAGCATTTTTTGAAAACATCGCATGTCACTCTTACGATCACCCTTGAACACGAAACTTTGTCTTTGCATACATTTTAATTTTCTTAACCTCTACATTGAACCAATCCTCTAAGTTTATTTACTCGTTTGGGTCACCCAAGGAAATTCACAGTATCCACTGCATCATCATGTTTTGGTCCATGTCGTGTTTCTGTTGTTGTGCCTCAGTGTTCAAGGGGAGTATCTTCCTTGAGAGTCAACCGTCACAAATTTCCTATTTCAACACCCGTGTCAGTCTGTTCTCATCTGATTCACCACTTTATATCTCTATGACAATTTTGTGTCATTTATCAAGGATACACCAACGCCCTCCTTCGACAAGTATATTCCTGTCAACTTCAACACATTATCTAGGAACTAGACTTAGAAACTAGTTAGTACCTTGGGACTTGCATGCCTCAATGGCAGGCCTCCTCTCTTTCGATAGTAGGTTTACATCATTGACCTATGATCGGATGATTCCATGAATGTTCAAATTCATCTCATTTATTCACATTCGCTGGAATGTACCAAGGTACCTTGGGAATCATTGAAATCAATGGTGATTTCCCTCACACTTGTTAATGATTTACCTCATTGACTGATAATCAAGTGGTTTCTACCATGTTCGACATCTAGACATCTATTCACATGGTTAGATTCGTACTACATTGGGATCGATAACAAGAACCTGGGTTGAGTGATCACTCTAATATATACTTTTCCCAGGTTGTGACAAAGTTTCTTTTGAGAATATTGACACATATACTGTCACACAGATCCACTTTTTATTGGTCTATGGCTATGTCTTGTTGTCTCTTAGATCCACTATGTATTTTTCATGGCTACTATCAGTTCATGTCATGGAAGTATAGATCCACATTGTATCTTTGGTGGATAAACCTTTTTATCAATAGAATTATGGATCCACAGTGTATCTTATGGCGGCCATACCTTATAAGTCTTTATCACTCAAGCATAGGCATGTCTGCCTTGGGTTTGAAATATAGCATAAAATTTGTCTGATGGTTGTATGCATCTTCGACCAGGTTCTCCGAGTCGATACCCTTGCTTGAAAAAGTCGATAAAGGCCTTCAGTCATCAGTTTCTATCTTCTAACTTCACACTTTGGAGGGCAATTTGTTACACATCAAAATTACTCACTTCAATGATGACCTACTGTCATCATTATAGGTGTCACAAGTGTCACACTTTGGCCACAAATGTCACAAGTGTCACAAATATCATACTGTCATATTTGCTATGTCATATCTCGAATGACATCACAGGAACACTTGAGACATCCTCAGAGACTAGTTAAAAGAAGGATATGTCATTTGACGAAGAGTACAAATATTTTTCCTTGAGAAAGACCACTTGAAAACCATTTTTGAAGGGCGACATTCCATACTCGCTAGTAGGGAGCGCTAGCGCTCCTTGCCTTCCTTTGGGGGAGCATTGCAATGCTCTGTGCACCATTTTGGGGGAGCGTTGTGTTGTTGAGGAAATCAGGGGAAGATCCCCCTTATCTCTGAAGTCAGTTTGATTCGAATTTGAGGTCAAGGTTGGATCTTAGGGAGGATCCACAACCGATGGAGAAATCTCCTCAACCTATCCCAAGAATCTCTAAGGTGGTTAGGCATCTCAAAGCCTATATAAGGAGGCCTCCTCATGGTGAAAGGGGGAGACATTGAAGGCATCAAAATTATGATATCATAAAGTATAATAATCAGTGAAAGTATAGTCATTATGATTGTGGAACTTTTGAGCAAGGGTTCGGAAAAAGAGAGCTTGGTGAGGTTGTTGTATCTGCATCTATAGTTGTAGGCACTTTGCTCTGTTTTCATTATTATATATATGTGTGTGTGTGTGTGTGTGTGTGTGTGTGTGTGTGTGTGTGCTTGGCCTGTTTCCTTCAATTTTGTGTATGTTTCATCAACTTTTTTCTTTTAATAGATCTATTTTGAAGCTAATCATGGTAGAATAGGAAGTATGTTTTGTTGTTGTTGCTCATTAGATTGCAGGACCTTCTGAAGAGCTTGGAGATCAAGATCAACCCGGATCGAGCAAGGACAACCATCATTAAATGTATTTATACTCCTTTATTATTCGTCCTTGAATATTTTAGATTCATTAGAAGGAATTTCAGTGTCCAACATTAGCACCTTTCTATCTTGGTTATAGAGGTCTAGATCCAAGAGGGAGTTCACCTATCCGCAGGGGGATTTTCCTGTAACAACGGCTGCACTCATTCACAAGAATATGATTAAAATGAGGCTATGAAGGCCTTTTTACAATAAAAAGGAATTCAAAAAACCATAGAAATCCAAAAAACTAACCCTAGGAGATGAAGTGCCAAAAGTCATGTGGGACACGTTTGGGTAAGTTAGTACATCAATTTCCCTGGGTCGTAACTTTTGCATACGATCTTTGTTTTAGGCGCATGATATCCCATTAGAAAGGTATCATCGAGGAGATTCATTTTGGGGGAAATATCCAAGGAACTTACATATTGCAAACCTGTTTTCCCAAAAAAATTTGTTTAGGGCCTCAAAATGGCCCCGGAAGTTAAAATTTGCTAAAAATAGTAAATTGCCAAAATTGCCAGAAAACTGTTTTGAGCCAGTTGGAAAAGGTGGGTGGCTACCAATATCCACCTGGATCATCATATTAATATGTCATTTTACTATTATTATTATTATTATAATTATTCCTTTGTATTTGTATTGAAATGTTTGCATACCGAAGGTTTAGATCATTGACACTTTTTTTGAGGTGCTTGAATAGGCCTGACAACTTAAATTTTTACATAGCACGAGGTCCTGAAAAATGCATGAAAACTTAAATGTTTGCATACCATGAGGTCCTTAGACAGCCTGACATCCTTAAATGTTTACCTAAATAGGCTTATCGGAGTACATTTTTCCTCAAATTTTTCCATACAATGTTGCAATGAATTTGGACAGTATTGTTGTCCACCGCCAATTGAATAGGCATTGTATGTTTCATACTTCTTCTAGGCTTGGAATGAAATTTGGTCATCATTGAAGCTACATACATTGTTTACTGGTTTGGTTGGTGATTCTTCTTCGTTGGTTCATCGGTTGTTGCTTGTTATTGTTTGGTTCAACTTTGCAAGGTTGGGGACCATGGATGATTTTAGGGGCTAAATTTCGCTCATGGGCTAATTTTCCATGGTTTTTCCAAAAACGAGATTCGTTATTTTAAAAATGATTCGCCCAAATTGTATAGGATAAAATTATTTTACCTTAAAAATTGCCAAAATTTTATAAA
>ML856342.1:11988-27707 GCA_009831015.1 Picea engelmannii
ATTCTAGAAGTAGAACCTTCTAAGAAGTCATCTTACATTTATTATATCTAACTACCATAGTGGGCCTTATTTAATAATATAGTGGACCTAGTCCACCTTACATTGAATGACCTCCACTATTATCACTATGGGCCCTCTGCCTCTCCCCCACCCCCCCCCAACTACCTCTCTAGCTACCTTACATTCCATCCCCCTTATGAAAGCATTGTTCTCAACGCTTCATGTACAACTATATACCAGGGTCCCATGGATAAGTGTGGACCATAGTGATGAACTAGACTAGAGAACCAGGGTCCCATGGATAAGTGTGAACCATAGTGATGAAGTAGACTACAAAACTAGGGTCCCATTGAGAAATCAAAGCTACCATGTTGAAGTAGTCCAATCGTCATTGGAAACCAGGGTCTCGTGTCCAAGTTCTCATGTGAACTCCACACGGAAGATATCGACACCCAATAACCAACTGAAAATGATGCTCCCAATACTAACACCTATCATGTGGATCCAAATAAGAATATTCATCCACATAGTGGGAAAGGGTCAAATTTGAATCTGAACGGAACAATACCATTGTAGAATATGCATATTGGGTGTTGGTAATCATAACTAGCTCCTGATGAGGGACATTGATGTTCTCTACAGAAGGTGGAGTAGAGTCATCAAATAAATTATGGAAGTGGTTGTCATCCCAGAAATGACAACTATCCATATACCAATCATTGCAATCGGCCTCAAAATCATACCAAACATATATTTCTTGATTATATTCATCCTTGAGGTCCACCATAATAAATATCTCCTGCATGCTATCCAATGAATCTTGAATACTACGAAAACTATCATTGAAGCTATTTGTGAGGCCATATACAAAGTCATCCAATCTGTCATTCAATGTGTCAAACAATTGGGCTTTGAATGATTTAGTAATCTATAGAATTTCTTTGAGGGCTTGAGAAGAAATAGCCATCTGAGCACCCTATGAAAAGATATGAGCTCTACAGTCTTGTCACCGTCACGAAAAAAAAAAGAAAAAAAAAGAATAAATGTTTAAAAATAAATTACTGCAGAAAATCGCGACTTTTTCCGGAAAAAATCTCAAAAACTGTTGAATTTAAAATGCTCATAAACTTAATTCCATGTGACATCCCAAAAAAAAAAATATTTTTGAAATTTAAATTTGTTGGAAATTTATTCCGTTTTTAGTAAATTCGAATTTGGAATTTTTTTTCCATTTATAGCAATTTCGAATTTCGAATTTGATGACTGTAATTAATTATTATGACTGTTGGGAAGAGACATGATTTGACCCAACTAACTATTTGACTATGACACTTGTATGAAAACATAATATTTTATATTGATTGTAGGAGGACAAATGGAACAGCCATGTTAAATTTAGCTGACCATGACTCCATGAGTGGGGAACATGTTGGAACTACCTCTAGGCTGATTGTTACAAGTGGAAAATTAGTGATTTGGCCATTGGCAGCCCCCGAAAATCAGGGATTTAGAAAGCTGTGAAAATTCTCAGGGGAGGGAACAAACCTAGGCAAATTGATAAATAGCATATGTGAGGAGGCAGGACACTGCCAAGTATGCTGGGAAAAGAGATTTTTGACTTTCCCTTGCTATTATGAACACTATTGAGTGAGTGTGAGGCAAGAGGAAGATGGTGGAATTGAAATAGAGTGCTAAGGAGGAGTTTTTTTTTCTCCAAGTTCGCCCTCATAGATTCATGGTTAGGCTAGGGGGTGAATCGGGCAAGTGATTTTTGGCTTCCCTATTCTACGGTTGGGAGGAACGTGGTTTTTCCCTTTGTCTTCCCATGAACTGTTCCAGATATGTAAACCTTTCCTTCTCTGTGTGAATGATTATAACTATTTGTTGTAATGCAACGACGTGAATGACTATTTGTTGTAATGTAACTATGTGAGTGATTATATCTTCCTGCTGTAATGTATCTAATTGTACTAAGTTGTGATGGCTTCCATAGATGATATATGTTCATTGTATGAAGTTTTATAGCCAAGGATGAAATTTCGGGATTAAACCTCCTGCATTAAAATTTGAAGGTAGAGTTATCCATGTGCAAGTGAATTGAAGGTATAAAACTCGTCTATAGGTAAATGTTATATTTGTAATCGTAATATCAGACAGATCTATATATGAGTATTCAGATTGAGTAGGTATGTATATATAATGCACATAGATATAGATGTGGTAGCACTGTGTATAGATTTATTAAAGAAGATTTATTGACAGCGGTAGAAAAACTCATGCATATAGAGATCTTGTCATCATTTTAGACGTTCAAACTCTACCAATAAGAAATCAACTACATCTCAAATGAGAAATAACTAAAGCGAAGAGTCTGGAAATTCCTCATAACTTACTATAGTAATATAAGTAAGACGTTGTTCTATTATAAGATAATGCAGAGGTAAAATTCGAAAATAGTTATTCCAGAGTATACAAGTGAAACTGTCATGAACGGTATAGATTAAGCAATTATAGTTCTGTGTATACAACATGCGATTTCAAAATCCTACCAGCCCTTTGGCCTAAAAAATGAGGAAAGTATATATATATATATATATATACTTCTGAAAGAAAAAAACATAAAATCGAACTTTACACAATCCATATATTTAATCTAATTAAACGCTATTACAGATTTAAACCATATTGGAAATAATTACAAGGAATGTCGAAAAGAGATAAAAGTTTTAATATTATAGATCTAGCATAAGTCGAACCAACGTCTAGCATTTGAAAACAGGGCATGTCTTCAAGGAAATAACCCTGGTATTAAAAATTTAGGGTATGACAAGACCCGAAAAAGAAATCGGTTAATATTTCTTTCTTTTACTCCAACAAACAGGACAGTTCTGTAGAAGAAAATTTCTGCAAACGTTATACTGTGATCACCGAGACCAAATCCCCTTCTTCCAAACCCGACGAAAGTCTGAGGGAATCGAATCTAGATGACCCCCTTTAATTTTGGCAACCATGACTGTTCGAAAATCCAAAAGGGTTCAGAAGGGAACTCGATTACCTTTTGCACCAAGTATGGGGACGAACACCCAAGAGCATTGCATAGATGAAAAGCCTAGAAAATTCACCTTACAAGGATTAGAAAGGCATACTTAAAGAAAACTTGAAGAAACAGAAACATAACGATAATTGTTTTCTATTAACACCTCATGTACAATCTGTACTTAACTTTCAACCCCAGCTCGCATGACCTTTCCCCATTGATTTTTCGGCTGGACAGTTGCTCAGGGCCGAGGATGGATGGACAGTGCCTCACTGATGGGTACCCTTGCATAAAACAGGGCCCATCATTAGAGTTGTGTATCAATTCAAAAAAAATAATGAATTAAAACAGTATAGTGAATATCCTTATACCACAGACATAATTGATAAATAGTGAGAGAAACTGTGTTAAGCCCATTCATACAGAGACGTTGAATATTAATGGAGTGTTGTAATCCTTAAGAATTTTTTTCATACCAAAAAGTGTATCTAACTATCGAGATTAAACTATATTTTAAAAGGAAACTGTTAAACATAATGTGCACAGACGTCATAAAAACTCATGGTACAAGAGCTACTCATTAGTTGAGTTATAGACCCACTTTTATAGGGAATATATTTTTAATTCAATGATGGTTACATAAACCTTGGCCACTGGTTCAAATCATGAGATTAATAGAGAGGACAAACAGTATTTGACAAAGGTCAAGGATGATTTACTGGTATCGAAGAGTTATCTTAGCATGCCAGAGTCACAAAGGCCCTTGGTTCAATACCGAACAACCGGTTGGGACCACGATGGAGGCAAGGGGTTTTCTTATGACGCCTGGTACGTTTCGAGAAGGGGTTTTTCCGTGAAGCTCCACCCTTCTTTAGATAAATGAGATAGCATTTAGCAAAAAAACAAGAGAAAACCTAAGAAGGATGGCGTACACAATAAACAACAAAGAATGCAATGACTGTAACCAAAGTAAATAAACCAGAGATATCAAGAAATGTATAACCTTTCCACTATTCAAACTACAGACTGTAGGGTAACCTTCATATCAAACGACCTAGTAACCAGAATGATTTTACAATACAAAGAATTCCAAAAGAGACACTAACCAGAAGCTCTTACCTTATTATGCAGAGTTCCAATGGTAGAGACCCGTCCAATATGCCTAATCCCAGAACAAGCTCACAGCTTCAACATTGAGTAGTTACAGAGAAGATGGGATGACTCGGTAATTGGTTACAGGGAGCAACATAGAGTCGAATTTTTGAAGGAAGACTAATGCAAATGATAGTTCTAGAGCCCATCTGCTAGTTTAAGGATGGTTAATGGCGTCTTTAAGTCAGTACTGCAGTTAGCGAAAGGTGGCGAGATTTCGGGGAACCCTTTAACTCGTGATAATCCCAAGAGACTGTTTTCCAACACGTCGTAAATGCTCTGGCAGGAGGGTCATTATACCTCCTCCACCATATCCGAGGGTAGTCCCGTCCAAATCCACGAAATGGAATTGACAGGTTATAAGTTTAGTTAGGGTTCGCTACTCGAATAGGATGTCAGTTGTTCCAAAAAGGGGTGATGCAAGAACTGGATTTGTAACTACCATCTCCACGCCTGGTACTCACGCTGTCTATGTCCACGTAGATGGAAAGGAGCACATTAATTTCATTGTCACCCAAACCCGAAGAAAAATCTAGATTACACTCTAACATTTATGAAGGGCCATTCTTAGTACTCCTCTCACGTTTGGCCTGACTGGTGCAATACCTTGGAAAACGAATCATATGGATATAGGAATTTTGTTTAAAATTGTATGGCGCCATAAGGTCGATATTAATATGATTATACATATAGAATTTTACTTAGTTATATAGTGGCGCAATTATTCGGCCATAGCTATATATATGCAAAGGTATATGAATTGTTGCGTGATCATGTGTGGCAAAGTTGTTGTATAAATTCTTTGGTATGATTATATATGTATATTTTGACTAGGAAAAGAATGTAGCCTAGGCGACTAGGATAATGAAATATTGTTAGGATTACCAGGAGTCATTCGAAGAGGAATACTTATAAAATAACTCTAGTAAGTTTCAATGTAGAAGGAGAAATTTATAAATATTCCTTGTAGCAAGATTGAGCCAGATATGTCTTTGAATTTAGAGTCTATGCCTACAAAGAAAGACTAAACATTTTTTTTATGGTAATTAGAGGTACATTACATATGGTATCAGAGAAAAAGTTACAATACTGGGCATGAACAGGGCCACATTAGTTGCTTATTATATATACTTCGATTTATGTAAAAATAATAAATCTTGTGGTGACAAACAAAAAGCCCTTTCTATTTTGTGTTAATTATGGAAGCTCAAGAGGATGCAGAAATCAGGATGGAAGGAAATCCGCAACAAAGACCTTCTGGAGATCTAAGAAAGAACAGTGACAGAAGCTCACCCACGGAGGTGTTGGAAACAATGAGGAATCTTATTGTTGAACTATAGGTTTTCAAAGACAACAATGAAAAATTGAAGAAAGCACGACAGGAACATCAAGAGATAAATGAAATCCTGTTGCGTAGTATAGTGACCAAAAAAAGGCCAAAGGACGATAACCATGACGAAGAGGTCAGCAAGAGAGCCTCCAAGAACTCTGGGCTGGAAACAGAAAAAGGAGACAGTTCGTCTAAAGGAACACCTTCAGTTGAAGACAAAACTAAACCAGACAGAAAAAGAAAACAGGTAGACCACCTTGAAGGAGAATTTAAAAAGATTAAACCAACTACCTTTGATGGAGAATCCAGGAAAGGAGAAGAATCTGAGGCATTGTTGTTGGACATCAAAAAATACTTCCAGATCTACAACTATTCCAGCAACATGAAGGTCAGAATGGCCATCTACAATCTGAAAGGGAAGGCCAACATTTGGTGGCAAGACTTGAAATTGGCCAAGGGCCTAAAGGAGAAACAGTTGGAATGGTCAGACTTTAAGAAGTATTTCAAGAAACAATACCTTTCTGAAAGCTATTATGAAAGGAATATGAAAGAATTTTACGAGTTACGACTTGGAAAGATGACGATGGAGGACCTTATAAATAAATTTCTGGAACTACTAAGGCTTGTACCATACATCCGGGAAGATAAGGTAAAAATCCAACGATTCTTAAGCTGTCTACCACAGTCCTACAGGGATAGAGTTGATTTTGACAACCCCAAATACTTGAATCAAGTATTCAGGAAAGAACGAATGTGCTATGACCAGTATAAACAACAGGTAGAGTTTCCCAAAGCCTGGAAGGATAAGAAACAAGATCGAATGAACCAGCGGAAGAAGGGATGCCATCCAACTCCTTATCAGAATGCAGCAAAAAGTTTTATGAGAAAGGATTTTCATTCCAATCATCCGAATACGCAAGGCAGCAGTAAACCAGTAAACCTGGGAACGAAGAAGTTTGAGGACAGTTCCCACGAGCCACTTAAGTGTTGGGAATGTGGAGAGCCTCATCTAAGGAGGAACTATCCATGTTTAATTTAAGCAAATAGAACTGTTGTTCATAATTTGCAGGAAGCCTCGACGGTGGGAGATGTGGGCAGAAGCCTACATCAGATAAATGCAGCCATAGATGGTCGACAAGCTGACCACCAATTCTCGGTGGTAGAAATCGAAGGTAAAATCAATAGCACTCAAAATTATGTTTTAATTGACCCTGGAGCTATGTTAAGTTATATTACTCTTGATGTAGTAGAGTTAAATAAACTTAAGAAGATGAAGCACGCAAAAGAATGGCTTGTACAACTAGCAACAGGTACTAAAAGGAAAGTAGTTGACTTTATTTCTGATTTTGAGTTCAGCTTAGATGGTAAAAATATAAAGACTAATTTGAACATCCTACCACTAGGATATTACGATATGATTATCAGGATGGATTGGTTGGAACAACACAAAGAAGTACTATATTGTTATACAAAGATACTTAGCTATAAAGACGATGTTGGCACTACTAGAACAACCCAAGGTATACAAAAACCTGTATCAGTCAGACAAGTTTCAGTGATGCAACTCAAGAAATGTATGAGAAAGGGATGTCAAGTTTATGCCATCCAAGTGACGAACCTGTTAGGAAAAGGCAATAAGCCAAAGTTAGAAGACTTTGTTGTCCTACATGAATTCAGTGACATGTTTGTGGATGAGATACCAGAATTACCCCCTAGAATGGAAATAGACTTATCCATAGACCTACTACCCGGTTCAACCCCTATCTCAAAAGCACCTTACCGAATGAGTCTACAAGAACTGACAGAATTAAAAATACAATTACAGGAATTGTTGGACAAAGAGTATATCAGACCGAGTGTTTCACCATGGGGGGCACTAGTCCTCTTTGTGAAAAAGAAAAACGATACTCTAAGACTATGTATCGATAATAGACAACTGAATAAAATGACTATTAAGAATAAATACCCCTTACCAAGGATAAATGATCTGTTCAATCAAGTAGGTGGGGCCAAGGTCTTTTCAAAGTTGGATTTACGATCCAGTTATCATCAAGTTAGGATAAAGGACGAGGACATAAGCAAGACAATGTTTCATACAAGATATGGACACTACGAATTCATAGTCATACCTTTCGGACTCACTAACACACTAGCCACGTTTATGTGCCTGATGAACAGTATTTTCAGTCAGTACTTAGACAAGTTCGTGGTAGTGTTTATCGACGATATTATGGTTTACTCAAAAATGGAGGAAGAACATGATGAACACTTAAGGATAGTTCTACAAACTTTGAGGAAACACAAACTGTACACCAAATTTGACAAGTGTGACTTTTATCAAAAAGAGATACAATATCTAGGACATGTAATTTCAGTGGAAGGCATTGTCATAGACCCGGAGAAGATAAAAGCCATTATGGAATGGCCAGTACCTAAGGATGTAGCAGATATCCGGTCATTCATGGGAATCACCAGATATTACCGCAGATTTATAAAAGGGTTTTCCAAGATAGCCTACCCTATCACGTCATTACAAAAGAAAGGGACCAAGTTCAACTGGTCAGAGAAGTGTCAAAACAGTTTTAATAAGCTGAAGGATTTATTGACAACTGCACCCATATTGAAGGTAGCAGACCCAGATAAAGACTTCATTGTATGTGTTGATGCAAGTAAAGAAGGACTAGGTGGTGTCCTAACTCAGGAAGGACACGTTATTTTTTATGAGTCTCAGAAATTAAAAGAACATGAGCGAAATTATGTCACTCGTGACTTAGAATTGGCAGCGGTAATACACGCCCTAAAAATGTGGCGACACTACATAATGGACATAAAAATTCTACTATTGATGGATAATAGCGGGGTAAAATATTTGTTTAGCCAACCAGATCTTAATGCAAGACAAGCAAGATGGCTAGCCTTCTTGAGCGAATTCAACTTCGAGGTCATACATATCAAGGGTAAGGAAAATAAAGTTGCAGGCGCTTTAAGCAAAAGAGTCCATGGGTTATTTGAGATAAATATCAGCAGGGCAGAAAGTGATTTGGAACAAAGAATAAGGACGACAAGTATTTACGATGGGAATTACACTAAGATAATGGAAGAATTACAAAACAGAACCACAAACTCAGATAAACCAGATCTAAGTATCGACAAGAAGGGACTATTACGATTTAAAAACAGACTTTACATACAAGATTCAATAGAGTTAAAATTAACAGTTTTGGACGAAGTGCATAAGAAACTGTATTCTAGCCATCCAGGGTACCAGAAAACAGTAACAACACTTAGAAAACTATTTTACTAGCCTAGTATGAAGGGTGAAACCGCAGAGTACTTTGCTAGGTGCTAAGATTGTCAGCAGGTTAAGGCTGAACACCAGCATCCAGCCGGCCTATTACAGCCATTACCAGTACTAGAATGGAAATGGGAGATCATATCGCTGGACTTTATAACATGTTTGCCTAAAAATCAGAAACAAAATGATTCTATCATGGTGGTAATCGATAAACTCAGTAAGTCTAAACACTTTATCCCTGTAAAGTCTACTCATAAAGCTATAAACATTGTTGAAATATTCATGAAATAAATTTTTAGACTTCATGGTATTCCTAAAATGGTGATTTCAGATAGAGACGTAAAATTTACATCCGCTTTTTGGAAGGAATTGTTTGCAGGGCTAAACACTAACTTGAATTTCAGTATGAGTTATCATCCACAAATGGATGGACAAACCGAAAGGACAAACCAAATCATAGAGGATATGCTCTTCATGTACGTAAGAACAAAACCAAGCAAGTGGGAAGACTACTTGCACTTGGTAGAATTTGCATATAACAATGGGTACCAAACTTCGGCTAAGTTGAGTCCCTTTGAAGTACTGTACGACAGAAAGTG
The DNA here is from genome assembly GCA_009831015.1 of Picea engelmannii. Classification (NCBI taxonomy): domain Eukaryota; kingdom Viridiplantae; phylum Streptophyta; class Pinopsida; order Pinales; family Pinaceae; genus Picea; species Picea engelmannii. The sequence continues at coordinate 21,402 of ML856342.1, forward strand.
GATGACTCCAATTAGTTGGGATAACTCGGCTGAAAGACTCATGGTTGGCCCAGAGATGCTCCAATAAATGGAGAACATGGTAAGAAAGGTACAACAGAACTTGAAAGAAGCACAGGATGGACAGAAGAGCTATGCAAATTAGAAAAGAAGACACTTGGAATTTCAAGTAGGAGACGATGTTTACTTGAAGGTAAAAGCCTAAAAAATCTTGTTGAAGTTAGGAAACTGTGCCAAGCTGGCACCCAGGTTTTTTGGGCCCTTCAAGATACTAGCTCGAATTGGACCCGTAGCATACCAACTGGCACTTCCAGCTAATCTAATAATTCATAATGTATTTCATATTTCTTTGTTGAAAAAGTATATTCATGACCCCACTCATATGATTGATTGGAACTTGGTGCAGGTGGAACCCGAAGGCGAGTTCCAAGTGGAACCCCTGTGCATTCTGGACTGAAGAGAAATAGCACTTCAGAACAGAGTTGTCACTCAGGTAAAGGTGCAATGGAAGCACTTTAGTCCTGAGGAGGCCACTTGGGAATTAGAGGGAGATTTGCAGAAATCTCATCCAATCATGTTCCAAGAAAGGAACAAACACTAAGGATAGTGTTTTACTTAAGGGGGAAAGGATGTGACATCCCCCCCCCCCCAAAACAAAAAAAATGAAATTTAAATTTGTTGGAAATTTATTTCATTTTTAGTAAATTCGAATTTGGAAACTTTTTGCCATTTATGGCAATTTTGAATTTCGAATTTGATGATTGTAATCAATTATTATGACTGTTGGGCAGAGACCTGATTTGACCCAACTAACTATTTGACTATGACACTTGTATGAAAACATAATATTTTATATTGATTGCAGGAGGACAAATGGAACAGACATGTTAAATTTAGCTTACCATGACTCCATGAGTGGGGAACATGTTGGAACTACCTCTAGGCTGATTGTTACAAGTGGAAAATCAGTGATTTGGCCATTGGCAGCCCCTGAAAATCAGGGATTTAGAAAGCTGCGAAAACTCCCAAGGGAGGGAAAAGACCTAGGCAAATTGATAAATAGCATATGTGAGGAGGCAGGACGTTGCCAAGTATGCCGGGAAAAGAGATTTTTGACTTAACCTTGTTGTTATGAACACTACTGAGTGAGTGTGAGGAAAGAGGAAGATGGTGGAATTGAAAGACAATGCTGAGGAGGAGTTTTTGTTTTTCCAAGTTTTCCCTCATGGATTCATGGTTAGGCTAGCAGGTGAATCGGGCAAGTGATTTTTGGCTTCCCTATTCTATGGTTGGGAGGAACGTGGTTGTTTCCTTTGTCTTCCCATGAAATGTTTCAGATATGTAAACCTTTCCTTCTCTGTGTGAATGATTATAACTACTTGTTGTAATGCAACGGCGTGAATGACTATTTTTTGTAATGTAACTATGTGAGTGATTATATCTGCCTGTTGTAATGCATCTAATTATACTAAGTTGTGATGGATTACATAGATGATATATGTTCATTGTATGAAGTTTTATAGCCAAGGATGAAATTCTGGGATTAAACCTCCTGCATTAAAATTTGAAGGCAGAGTTATCCATGTGCAAGTGAATTGAAGGTATAAAATTCGTCTATAGGTAAATGTTATATTTGTAATCGTAATATCAGACATATCTATCTATGAGTATTTGGATTGAGTAGGTATGTATATATAATGCACATAGATATAGATGTGGTAGCACTGCGTATAGATTTATTAAAGAAGATTTATTGACAGCGGTAGAAAAATTCATGCATACAGAGATCTTGTCATCATTTTAGACGTTCAAACTCTACCAATAAGAAATCAACTACATCTCAAATGAGAAATAACTGAAGCGAAGAGTCTAGAAATTCCTCATAACTTACTATAGTAATATAAGTAAGACATTGTTCTATTATAAGATAATGCAGAGGTAAAATTCGAAAATAGTTATTCCAGAGTATACAAACGAAACTGCCGTGAATGGTATAGATTAAGCAATTATAGTTCTATATATACAACATGCGATTTCAAAATCCTACCAGCCCTTTGGCCTAAACAATGAGGAAATTACAGATATATATATATATATATATACTTCTGAAAGAAAAAAACGTAAAATACAACTTTACACAGTCCATATATTTAATCTAATTAAATGCTATTACAGATTTAAACCATATCGGAAATAATTACAAGGAATGCCGAAAAGAGATAAAAGTTTTAATATTATAGATCTACCATAAGTCGAACCAATGTCTAGCATTTGAAAACAGGGCCTGTCTTCAAGGCAATAACCCTGGTATTAAAAATTTAGGGTAAGACGAGACCCGAAACATAAATCGATTAACAAATGTTTCTTTTACTCCAACAAACAGGACAGTTCTGTAGAAGAAAATTTCTTCAAAAGTTATACTGTAATCACTGAGACCAAATCCCCTTCTTCCAAACCCAAAGGAAGTCTGAGGGAATCGAATCTAGATGACCCGATTTAATTTTGGCAACCATGACTGTTCGAAAATCCAGAAGGGTTCAGAAGGGAACTCGATTACCTTTTGCACCAAGTATGGGGATGAACACCCAAGAGCATTGCGTAGACAAAAAACCTGGAAAATTCACCTTACAAGGATTAGAAAAGCATACTTAAAGAAAACTTGAAGAAACAGAAATAGAACAATAATTGTTTTCTTTTAAAACCTCATGTACAGTCTGTACTTAACTTTCAACCCCTGCTCGCATGACCTTTCCCCATTGATTTTCCTGTTGGATAGTCGCTCAGGGACGAGGATGGATGGACAATAGCTCACTGATGGGTACCCTCGCATCAAACAGGGCCCATCATTAGAGTTGTGTATCAATTCAAAAAAAATAATGAATTAAAACAGTATAGTGAATATCCTTATACCATAGACATAATTGATAAATAGTGAGAGCAACTATGCTAAGCCCATTCATACAGAGACATTGAATATTAATGGAGTGTTGTAATCCTTAGGAATTTCTTTCATACCAAAAAGCGTATCTAACTGTTGAGATTAAACTATCTTTTAAAAGAAAACTGTTAAACATAATGTGCACAGACGTCATAAAAACTCACGGTACAAGAGCTACTCGTTAGCTGAGTTATAGACCCAGTTTTACAGGGAATATATTTTTAATTCAACGATGGTTACAGAAACCCTGGCCACTAGTTCGAATCATGAGATTAACAGAGAGGACAAACAGTATTTGAGAAAGGTCAAGGACGCCTTACTGGTATCGAAGAGCTATCTTAGCATGCCAGAGTCACAGAGGCCCTTGGTTCAATACCAAACAACCAGTTGGGACCAGGATTGAGGCAAGGGGTTTTCTTACGACACCTGGTATGTTTCGGGAAGGGGTTTTTCCGTAAAGCTCCACCCTTCCTTAGATAAATGAGATAGCATTTACAAAAAAAAAAAAAGAGAAAACCTAGGAAGGATGGCATACACAGTAAACAACAAAGAATGCAGTGACTGTAACCAAAGTAAATAAACCAGAGATATCAAGAAATGTATAACCTTTCCACTATTCAAACTACAAATTGTAGGGTAACCTTCATATCAAACGACCTAGTAACAAGAATGATTTTACAATACAGAGAATTCCAAAAGAGCCACTAACTAGAAGCTCTTACCTTATTATGCGGAGTTCCAATGGTAGAGACCCATCCAATACGCCTGATCCCAGAACAAGCTCACGGCTTCAACATTGAGTAGTTACATAGAAGATGGGATGACTTGGTAATTGGTTATAGGGAGCAACACAGAGTCGAATTTTCAAAGGAAGACTATTGCAAATGATAGTTCTAGAGCCCATCTGCTAGTTTACAGATGGTTAATGGCTTCTTTAAGTCAGTACTACAGTTAGGGAAAGGTGGCCATATTTTGGGGAACCCTTTAACTCATGATAATCCCAAGAGACTATTTTCCAGCACGTCGTAAATGCTCTGGCAGGAGGGTCATTATACCTCTTCCACCGTATCCGAGGGTAGTCCCATCCAAATCCACGAAACGGAATTGACAGACATTCTCGTCCTCTGGTTATAAGTTTAGTTAGGGTTCGCTACTAAAATAGGATTTCGGTTGCTCCAAAAAGGGGTGATGCAAGAACTGGATTTGTAACTACCATATCCACGCCTGGTACTCACATTGTCTATGTCCACGTAGATGGCAAGGAGCGCATTAATTTCACTGTCACCCAAACCCGAAGAAAAATCTAGATTCCACTCCAACATTTATGAAGGGCCATTCTTGGTACTCCTCTCATGTTTTGCCTGACTAGCGCAATACCTTGGAAAACGAATCATATGGATATAGGACTTTTGTTTAAAAGTTTATGGCGCCATAAGGTCGATATTAATATGATTATAGGTATAGAATGTTACTTAGCAATATAGTGGCGCAATTATTCATCCATATATATATATATATATATATATGCATAGGTATATGAATTGTTGTGTGATCATGTGTGGCAAAGTTGTTGTATAAATTCTTTGGTATGATTATATATGTATAGTTTGACCAAGACAAGAATGTAGCCTAGGCAACTAGGATAATGAAATACTGTTAGGATTACCAGGAGTCATTCGAAGAGGAGGTAAAGTTTATAATATCACTTATAAAATAACTTTGGTAAGTTTCAATGTAGAAGGAGATATGTTTAAATCTCCCTTGTAGCAAGATCGAGCCAAATATGTCTTTGAATTTAGAGTCTATGCCTACAAAGAAAGACTAAATAATTTATTTTTTTTACGGTAATTAGAGGTACATTACATTCCCAAACTCTATTTCGATTGATTTGTTTTTTGAAATTGGGTATTTTCCTAGAGGAATTAAAATACCCAAAAAAAAATTCCAAATTCAGCTCGTAAAGCTTAATATATGAACCTGAAGTGTGCCTCCCTCTTTTTCTTCCCTAGAAAAATTCTGCAAAAAGAGAAAAAAATTATTCCTTTATTTGGCCAAGGAATGTGCTATGATACCAATTGTTATGTACCTGAATATATCGACAAATATAATCACCAGAAATGTTGAATACACAATAGATCTAAAGGACAATATAAAAGATATCACACTTCTTTATATCAAACCCTTGAGGTAGGGAAATTGCCTCTTCGAGGGGGCTTCCTCTTAATGAGCTACCACTCAAATAAAATACTTCTTTTTATGTCCCCTTACATTTCTTGAACACCTTTATATAGTGCTACCATCACCTAAGAACATTCTAGAGAAAGAATCTTCGAGAAGTAGGACCTTCTAAGAAGTCCTCTTGCATTTATTATATCTAACTACTCATTTATTATATCTAACCACCATAGTGGGGCTTATTTAATAACATAGTTGAACTAGTCCACCTTACATTGAATGGCCTCCACTATTATTATTATGGGCCCTCTGGGTCCCCCCACTACCTCTCTAGCTACATAAAATTTCATCCCCCCTATGAAAGCGTTGTCCTCAACGCTTGATGTACAATCATATATCAGGGTCTCATGGATAAGTGTGGACCATAGTGTTGAAGTAGACTGAGAACCAGGGTCCCATGGATAAGTATTAACCATAGTGATAAAGTAGACTACAGAACCAGGGTCCCATTGAGAAATCAACGCCACCATGCTGAAGTAGTCCAACTGCGATTGTAAACCAGGGTCCCATGTCCAAGTGCTCATGTGAACTCCACACAGAAGATATCAACACCCAATAACAAACTGAAAATGATGCTCCCAATACTGACACATATCATGTGGATCCATATAAGAATATCCATACACATAATGGGAAAGGGTCAAAGTTGAATCTGGAAGGAACAATACCATTGTAGAATATGCATGATGGACGTTGGTAATCATAACTAGCTCTTGATGTGGGACATTGATGTTCTCTACAGAAGGTGGAGTAGAGTCATCAAATAAAATATGGAAGTGGTTGTCATCCCAGAAATGACAACTCTCCATATACCAATCATTGCAATCGGCCTCAAAATCATACCAAGCATATATTTATTGATTATATTCATCCTTGATTTCTTCCATAAGAAATATCTCCTACATTATATCCAATGAATCTTGAATACTACGAAAATGATCATTGAGGTCGTATGTGAGACCATCTACAAATTTATCCAATCTGTCATACAATTGAGATTTGAATGCTTCAGTAATTTGTAGAATTTATTTGAGGGTTTGAGAGGAAATATCCATTTAAGCACCCTATGAAAAATTATGAACTTTGCATTCCCTCTTCCTTCACGAAAAATGCCAAAAAATAGAACAATAAATTAT
>ML856344.1:0-18726 GCA_009831015.1 Picea engelmannii
TAAATTCTGGCAGAAAACGAATTGTGCAGAGTTATTTTACCAGTTTTGAGTCACTAACTTAAAACTTGGATTGTGAACAATTGAGAAGGTATTTTTGAAAACTGGAGGAGGTTTTTGTTCATAACATTCCAAATAACAAAAACATCTCTCAGTTTTTCAAAATGTGTTGTGGTTTGATATATATTAGACATATATGTGGCGCTACCGAATCTGCACAACGACGCTACCGAATTTCCTGTAGCGGTCATGGTTTTGATATTCGCCTTGTTGGGAGGTTGACACCTGTCAAGAAGGATTCGAAAGGCTTCTTAAGGATCAGTTAGATGTCAAGGGACACCTTCACCTAGGATTTAGCTCCATCAAAGGCCTCATGCAATGAGATGGAAACAATTTATTAATGACTTCCAACAATTTCCTGAAAATTAACAGTTTGTTGGATTTTTGTCTCTTTGATTGTTGCGACCTATCTCCAAGGCTTAGAATCCAATGGAGGAGATGGGATTCGACCTCCTAAGGTTATTTGGATGCTATTTTCTATTTAAGGAAGGAGAGATCTCTTGGAGAAAGAGATTCATGAGCCAAGAAAGGCTAGAGAGAGATGTAGCAGGTAGTTTTCCTATGTGTGTTCATTTGTAAGCCTGTGGGCATTTTAGGATTGTAAGCATTACTAGTATTGGAGACTCATGAGAGTTGTGATTTCAGATTGTAACTCTTTTGTTTATATTTCTTCTTATTTGAATATATTGCAGATTTGAGGATCAAAGGCTGTCAATGATTTATGGATCCCTAAGCAGTAGAGGATCTGTTGTATTTTGCCCATCAATCATTGTTTATATTCAAGTATTTAATGATTCATTAAATTGAGAGGATCTTTGTTTAGTGAGCATTCTATCTTATGTTTTCCTTCTTCATTCTTCCATCTATCAGCATCTAATCTTGTTTTCTGTTGAGCAACTTTTGTGCCTTCGATGAGTAGGATGTTTGTGACTCCATTGCCCATTGGTGTAGCCTACTGATCTACAGTTTGCAACCCTCTCTCTTTCTTTATCCATCTTTTTGATCCACCTATTCAAAACCAAAATTATCTTTTACATTCTGATGGGTGATGAACTTACACTTTAGCAGTCAAAGTGTGACTTTCAGTGCTAACATAATTGGCGCCGCTGTCGGGGATAGATTTGAGCTGATTGAAAATCTCCCTGGGAAGAACGACACTACACAACTCCAGCTTTAGATGGTGACTAAAGTTGGACACCTTCAAGACTGCACATTCACCATGGCGACTCCATTGTTCAGAATCTGTTGGTGACTCCACTGGGGATGAGACAAATTAAATGGCTATGAAGGATATCCTGGCCAGGAGGTTTTCCCCACTCAATTTCTCAACCATAGATGGTTATCCACATCCTGTGCCTCAAATTGATGAATGGCAAGATCTGTTGCCCAAATTTTATGAAGGTGAGGATGACAACCCTTTTGAGCATGTTCATGAATTCCATGCTTTGATGCAACAACTTGACATCCATCATGAAGATATATTGATGAAAATGTTCATGTATTCATTGGAAGGCGATGCGAGGCAATGGTATAGAACACTCCCTTCTTCTAGTATTTCCTCTTTGAAGGCCTTTCATGATGTTTTTTATTCTCATTGCAAGATAATTTATCCAGTTGAAAGACTTTTTGAGAATTGTTGTGAGGGGTATACATCATATATTCAGGGTTCAACAAGTGATTCCTCTAGCAGTGATGATGAAGGGGATAATTGTAGAGAGCGGGACTTAGATGATGATTTTCATAATGTTTTTCCTAAATTTGAAGAACAAATGCATCATTCATGTCAAAATCTAGGTCCCCAAGAGAAAGATCAATATGGACAATCCATCATTTCCCTTTCTCCTCATTTTCTCGATTCTTTAAGTCAAGAGGTCATCTTAGGTTCAGATTTATTTCATCATGAGAATAGTGTTGTAGCTTGTCATGAACGAATTCATAGCTTACCAGTTGTTGTTGTAATCCCTCCTATTGTTATTGAACCAGTGTGCCATGATTTGCCAAGTTTTGATGACTATGAGGATGTTTTCACTGAACAACCAACTGTCCCAGCTATTGTACTAATCCCCTCAGCCATTAATAGTCAAATGGTCATTGATTCACCTTTGTATGATGATTATGAAGATGATTTCCATGAATAGTCTGTTGAAGACCTTATATCAGAGAAGTGCCCTTCACATCAAAGCAACAATAGCTTGTTTAAGCCCTCATGTCATATTTTTGTTGTTGAAAAAGAAGAAAAAGATGATAATTTAATTTTAGAGGGTGAAAAACTAAGAAATTGGGACCATAAGCCAAGCTATGATGAATATCCATCACAATCAGAAGATAAGACAAAAGAATGTAGTTTCCCAAGCACTTCTAATTGTGATGAACTACCCTTTCAACCCCCTTATTCCTCTTGAAGACACAAACTCAGTTTCATCAAGCAACCAAGATCAAATGCCATTTGATCAGATGAGAAAGGTTGAAATTAAAGAAAGACAAGCATCACTCAACCTTTTTTCTAATACACCTCATGACCAGGAGTGGACCAAGGCCATATGCATTGAGGATGAATCAGAAAATCAGCAAGCCATACAAAAACCAAGAACATTGGAGGAAGGACCTAATGCAATACTTTTCCTTTTTACAAAAAACAATGTCGTAGGGGAAATTATTGATGATGTTTTCCAGGATCCATTTGCATCCTGTCTACAAGCAGAAAGTAGACCTAGGCTCATTGATTTCTTCAATGGAAAGTGTATTGCCAAATGTTTATTTCACGTGCCTTCAAGTAAGAATTATCTCTGGTGCTTAAGGAAGCACATTTCAAAGCTTCAAACAATTGAGAAAATGATGAAATGGCTTCATTGGTTGTTTCATGTAACTTGAATTCTTCATTTTCCCAATAATTATAATAGGTGTGTGTAATAATCTTGTTGAACAAGCATCATTTTCATCATTTTTGTCAGTTTCAATTTTCATTTGCATTTGGTTTCAGTTGAAGTTCACAGATCAAAGTGGATTGCAGAGGTTAAAGGTTGGGAGCATCCCTAGGATAAGGCATTGAAACTACAAGAGTTATTAGAGCCTCACAGGGAGGAATCTATCCCCCATGGAGCCTATGTTAGCACAAGATTGGTTTATGCCTCAGTGTTGCATAAATCCTTCATTATTCATTTTGGCAAATGAATACAATTGTTATGAGATATTTTATTTATTTTGGGGGAAATTGAAATTATATTGGGTTATGCCCAATATCCAAGTTCAAGCATTAAAATCACTCACGGATTTGTGCTACTCAATCGCACGTAGACACACAGGCAGGCGCTACCTAAATTCTGGCAGAAAACGAATTGTGCAGAGTTATTTTACCAGTTTTGAGTCACTAACTTAAAACTTGGATTGTGAACAATTGAGAAGGTATTTTTGAAAACTGGAGGAGGTTTTTGTTCATAACATTCTAAATAACAAAACCCTCTCTCAGTTTTTCAAAATGTTTTATGGTTTGAGAAATATTAGACATAGATGTGGCGCTACCGAATATGTACAACGACGCTACCGAATTTCCTGTAGCGGTCACGTTTTTTATATTCGCCTTGTTGGGAGGTTGTCACCTGTCAAGGAGAATTCGAAAGGTTTCTCAATGATCATTTAGATGTCAAGGGACACATTCACCTAGGATTTATCTCCATCAAAGGCCTCATGCAATGAGGTGGAAACAATTTATTAATGACTTCCAACAAATTCCTGAAAATTAGCAGTTTGTTGGATTTTTGTCTCTTTGATTGTTGCCACCTATCTCCAAGGCTTAGAATCCAATGGAGGAGAGGGGATTCGACCTCCTAATGTTATTTGGATGCTATTTTCTATTTAAGGAAGGAGAGATCTCTTGGAGAAAGGGATTCATGAGCCAAGAGAGGCTAGAGAGAGATGTAGCAGGCAGTTTTCCCGTGTGCGTTCATTTGTAAGCCTGTGGGCACTTTAGGATTGTAAGCATTACTGCTATTGGAGACTCATGAGAGCTGTGATTTCAGATTGTAAATCTTATGTTTATATTTCTTCTTATTTGAATATATTTCATATTTGAGGATCAAAGACTATCAATTTATGGATCCCTAAGCAGCAGAGGATCTGTTGTATTTTGCCCATCAATCATTGTTTATATTCAAGTATTTGTTGATTCATTAAATTGAGAGGATCTATGTTTAGTGAACATTCTATCTTATTTTTTCCTTCTTCATTCTTCCATCTATCAACATATAATCTTGTTTTTTGTTGAGCAGATTTTGTGCCTTCGATGAGTAGGATGTTTGTGACTCCATTTCCCATTGGTGTAGCCTACTGATCTACAGTTTGCATCCCTCTCTCTTTCTTTATCCATCTTGTTGATCCACCTATTCAAAACCAAAATTATCTTTTACATTCTTATGGGTGATGAGCTTACACTTTAGCAATCAAAGTGTGACTTTCAGTGCTAACATAAAGATAAGTGGGTTTTGAGGAATCTTTAAAACTCAACTAAGTGTCACAACTATTGAAAATCATATATCGGGTAGCATTGGAATTGGGTCATCAAGAAACTTAATGGTTTGAAACAACTCCAAATTTTTGTATGGTTAGGATTTCATTATAAATAAGAAATCATAGTTCTCCTAAGGGACATATGGACCTTTCCATTAAAAAATATCTTTGAATGAGGCCAAAATGTCAGTGATAAAAAATTCCAAGGATACATCTTACCCTTGGTTATCAATTAAATGGTGGAATCAAAGAATTGACTACAAATAAAAAGAAAGAAATGGACATTGGGAAAAACCATTGAGGAAAGATACACAATAGTCATTTGGAAGGCCAAAATCTTGTGACAAATTGATATCCCCAATGAAAATTTCCAATGGTAGACAGGTAAGTGATTTTTTATGGAGAGTTTATGAGGTTTTAAAACTCAACTAAGTGTCACAACTATCGGAAATCAGACATCATGTAGCATTGGAATTGGGTCATCAAGAAACTTAAGGGTTTGAAACAACTCCAAACTTTTCGATGGTTAGGGTTCCATTGTAAATAAAAATGCATAGTTTTACCAAGGGACATATGGACCTTGTCATAAAAAAGTATCATTGAAGGAGGCCAAAATTTATGTGATAAAAAATTGCAAGGACACATCCTACCCCTGGTTATCAATTACATAGTGGAATCAAGTAATTGACTACAGATCAAAAGAAAGAAATGGTCATTGGGAAAAACCATCGAGGAAAGATACACAATAGCCATTTGGAAGGACCAAACCTTGTGACAAATTGATATCCCCAATAAAAGGATATAAGAATAAACTCGATAAAATAGTCTAATCATCAAGATCAAGGAAAAAATCCAACAAATAGAATTTTTGTAAGGTGGAATGAGAATTCCCAAAATCCCTGATAGCCACTGGAAAAGCTCAAGGAGAAGGAATCATGAGTTAGAGACACAATAGGATTTACTAAAAATTTTGAGTAGTAAAAACAACTATATTGATAATCTATTAGTGCTAGAAACAATGACATTGCAAGGGGGCTATTACCCCCTTAATTTACAAAGTGGTGGTTGGAAGTCATAGTCCCTAAAGGATGTTGGCAAAAATAAGAGAATAAATCCTCACCACAAACAAAGGTATAAATTCAAATTGATAAATTTCATATTAATATCCATAATAATAAAAATCATTGTGGGACAAATGTATTGCATAGACATTTTTGTAGATTGAAACCAACATCAAAGATAGTTAGTGACCAAAATTTAATTAGAGGGAATTTCGAAGAAATTAACATGGACAACTCACATGCCCCTTTGATCACGACGAAAATGTCATGGGTGCAAATCTGAATCTTGGAAAATTTGAAATTGAATCGAATGGGCATAGAAACCAAAAGAACCCTAAAAACATTGTGGAAACTATAAGGGGCCTAACAGTGGAGGTTTGGAGTTGCCACATAAAGAATGGAAGGTTGATTAAGGCCAAAGAAGAACAAAACCAAATGAATGTTCAATTGATCCAAAACTTAGCATGAATATAGAGACACTTGCAACATAAACATAATTGTGTACAATTTTCTAGAGAATAACATGTGTTAGATATTTGGAACATTTCAAATATCTAACATATGTTATTTTCTAGAAAATTCTACACAAATATGATGAAATGTGGAAGTTTTCATTCTCAAGTAAACATAGTTTTAATAATGTTGATGAGAACATAAGTAGCTCAATGAGTTGTCAATTGGGTTTAGCTCGGGTGATTGGGAGGAATGATTGTTATCCTCCCCACCCAGGTTCAATTCCCACAAGTGACATGTTGAGCTCTCAATAAGTATATTATTGTAATGGCTTCAAGCCCTATTGTTGATTTGTCTTGTTCCCTAAAGATTCTAGGGTTTACCATGAGTACCATCCTTGAAATGAGGAAAAGTACTCGAGAGTTTTCCTCGAAATTTATAACCTAGAAAAAAAAGTAACTCAATAAGAGATTCTTATAGAAGATCTTAAGAGTCAAAAAAGATATCATGTGATGAGATATACCATCCATCTCTCGGATCCATCTTTCAATTATTCACATAAACTCAAGAAACCTTTGAGCAACTCAAAATCTTCAAGTAATAGTTATTGGAGAAAGAGGCATCCTCAAGAGAACCTACAAAGAGACTATGAAAAGAAAATTGAGAAAAAAAGTTAACATGAAAGACTTTAGTTGTTTTTCATGTCACATTATAAAATTCAATAAGAATGCTTTACTTTTTAAAAGAGATGCATGTTAGGTATTTTGGATAGAAAATAAAAACACATTTTTCATATAGTTTTAGTTTCTCCCCCTTATGTTTACTAAAAGTATAAGTGTTGGTATTGATTGGATATGGGATGTTCCACATCTAATGAATACCCACATTTTAATAATTTTATTAAACCTAGAATAAATTAAATTAAAATAATTTTATTAAACTTAGAATAAATTAAATTAAAAATACATGAAAAAATGTTTTTGGGTTTATGAAAAGTATTTTTCTAATAATTTAATAATTTAATATGAGAGGAAAGTGATTGAATTTCATGAACAAAAGCCAAGACAATCCTTTATTGATAAATACAAAATAAAATTAATGAACCTACTTAAGAGACTCGAAAAAAATTCATGGACCTACTTAAGAGATGAAAAAGTGAAAGTATAATGCTTCTTGAGTGGACTACTACTATCACACAAAGACTAATTGAAATTATGGAACCTCAAAGATCTGCACAAGTACTTAAAAAGCCAAATATTGTGAAAATAAAGTGAAAATAAAGACAAGGGTAAGCCATATTTTTAAAGGACCTGAAAGATTTGCACAAGTGTTCTAAAAAAGCCAAATATTGTGAAAATAAAGACAAGGGTAAGCCATATTTTCAAAGGACTTGGAACAACAAGAAAAGGAGAATCATGATAGAAAGAAGAAAGGTTTCAAATCTCATTTATTTAGAAACATTCAAGTTCTTTTTAGCAAAACCAATAAACTCAAAGTGAGAAAAGGCTACTTATTGAGTATTTGGGAAAAGGGACAAGATAACCAATTAAGTGTTGGGGTTCTAGAGAGGGTTACATATACAAATATTGCCTACATTGAAAAGACAAAACAAAAGGACTAATCATAACATTCAAAAAACTACTTAGCATGAATGATGTAGCATGAACTATTTCCTCGATCTATACAATGTTGGAAGACCATCATGTTGACCATGAATCAACCATGGTCGAAATTAAAGGTAGGATTGTAAAGTAATCTATGTCAATTTTAATTGATCATGGGGCAAGTCATAGTTATGTTACTTGTAAGCTTGTTATATATTTTTTCTTAAGTAGAGTAAGCATAGTAAGCCTTGGTTGGTCTAGTTAGTTATCATAACTAAGAGTAAGATTTGTGGGATGATAGATAATTTAATGTTAGATTTGAATGGACTCTCTTCGTACGAAAATTTGAATAGCTTGCCCTTTGGTTCGTATGATGTTAATGGCAGAAGTGTCCTCAGACACACACTTTTATTAAATAGGAAAATAAATTACATAAGAGACTTTGCAAGAGTTTACACCCGAACAACACAATACTCTTGCAATGAGTTATATATAAGCTAAATGTCCTAACAAACTCTAGATATGGATCACTTATTAAATAAACAAGTGTCCATTTACAATAAATGTTATCTTAACAATCTTATAACAATACTCCTAATTTAGAGCCTAAGATACGGCACCTTTCTAGAGTCATATCTTTTACAACAATATTGTATTTCTAAAAGTCTCCATTTATTAATCAAATATTCTAGATTATTAATTTAATATTCTAAATTAATAATCATTTTATTCTAACTTTATAAACTATGATATTTGTATTTTGGATTATTTAACATTCCCCCCTATAATCCAAAGATACATTACAACAGATACCAAGTTCATCCCTGAACTTAGTAAATTTTATTCTGCCAAGAGGTTTCGTGAAAATGTCAGAGATCTGATCTTCTGAAGGACAATAAATTGGCTTGACGACATCCTTTGCAATGAGTGATCTGATATGATGATACTTGGTGTCCACGTGCTTTGTCTTTGAATGAAAAAATGGATTCTTGGCAAGCTTAATGATTGACTGGTTGTCGATGAATAATGATGTAGCTTCTGCTTGAGAAATGCCCAAGTCCTGTAAAATTCTGCGTAACCAAACAATTTCACATGTTGCTTCCCATGCTGAGATGTATTCTGCTTCTGTTGTAGAAGTAGCCACTATAGCTTGTTTCTTACAATTCCAAGACACTGTTGCTGTACAAATGTTCATTAAATAGCCTGATGTTGATGCTCGATCATCAATACTTCTGGCAAAGTCGGCATCTAAAAATCCACTAAGTACAAAATTTTTAGTCTTTTTGTAAAGAAGACCAAAATCTTTTGTTCCTTGGATATATCGAAGAACTCTTTTGGCTACATTCCAGTGGTTGTCCCGTGGTTGTTGCATAAAACGGGAAATAATACTGACTGCATAAGATAGATCTAGGCGAGTGGTTGTCAAATAAATCAAGCTGCCAATCAACTGTCTATAAATAGTACTGTCTACCAATTCCCCCCCTTCAAATTTTGAAAGTTTCAAGTTTTGTTCCATAGGGGTAAGAGATGGTTTGCAATCCTGCATGCCAAACTGCTGAAGAATTTCTACTACATAATTACTCTGAGAAATGAAAATATGATGTGGACGTTGGAATACTTCAATGCCAAGATAGTAGTGAAGGAGTCCCAAATCGATTATCTTAAAACCTGCATGTAACTCCTTTTTTACATGTTCAATATGATCATCATTGTTTCCTGTAATGAGAAAATCATCTACAAACATAATAAGAATCACCAGATAAGGACCATGTTGACGGATATACAAAGTATCATCAGATTCACTGCGTTGAAAACCAACCTTCCTAAGGTATTCATCCATTTTGGTATACCAAGATCGGGGAGCTTGCTTTAACCCATATAAAGCCTTAATTAATTTACAGACTTTATGTTCCTGACCTGCAATTTCAAAACCTGGTGGTTGTTGCATATATACATCTTCCTATAAGTCTCCATTGAGAAAAGCACTTTTGACATCCATTTGATTAACTTTCCAACCTTTCTGAGCGGCCAATGCAAGTGTTAAGCGGATGGTATTCCATTTAGCTGTAGGAGAAAAAGTTTCATCATAATCAATGCCTTCTTACTGCGCAAAACCTTTAGCCACAAGACATGCTTTATACTTGTCAATTTCGCCACGTTGGTTGTATTTAATTCTGTAAACCCATTTGCATCCGATGGGTTTAACACCTGTAGGAAAATCAACAAGTTTCAAAGTGTTGTTATCAATTACTGTTTGATATTCCTCAACCATAGCCTGTTTCCATTCTTTATGTTTTACTGCTTCTTTGTATGTGGAAGGTTCAGTAAAATCATTTGCTGCCAAGACAAAATTCCCTTCATTGTTGTGTGATCCCCTTGTTCCTGTTTTATTCTACTCATCAGGCCTTACATCTTTCAAAAGTTGAACTGCCCATTTTGGTAGTTGATGTTCACTGGTTTGGGGATCTGAATTACCATTATTGTAAATTGGATTAATGTAAACTGGCGTTCGTCGATCAGTTGAAGATTCTGGAGGTGGAGAATCATTGTCAGATGAACTGCTGCTGCTAGGAGAGTCGGATGAACTACTGGAAGACCCAGATGATGTTGTCGAAGTAACTGGACTGGATGTATCATCTTCAGATGAAGGAAAATCAAGTTCATACCAATTATGTGAATTTGGTTTTTTTTGTCTTTGATTTCCTTTAGTTTCTAACTTTTGAAGAAGACTTTCTATTTCTTCAACACTTTTACTTTCAGTTTCATCAAAAATTACATCCATACTCACAATAAATTTTTCATTGGACAAAAGTCGATACCCTTTCTTCTCATCAGCATTTCAAGCTTCTTGAGTCAAGCTTAGTTCGTTTTTCTTTCGGAACTAAGGCATAACATACTGATCCAAAAACTCTAAGATGTTTAACTCGAGGTTTGAAACCAAACCATGCTTCATAAGGTGTGATTCCATCCAAAGAAGCAGTTGGAGATCTGTTCCTTAAGTAGATAGCTGTATGGATTGCTTCTGCCCAATATGTAGAACTTAACCTTTTAAAACTTAACATGGATCTTTCCATTCCTAACAAAGTGCAATTCATTCGTTCCGCGACTCCATTTTGCTGAGGATTGTAGAAATTAGTAAGATGTCTTCTTATCCCATTGTTTGTGCAATAAGTTTTGAATTTAGTAGAAGTGAATTCTCCGCCATTATCTGTCCTGAGAGTGCCTATCTTTTCTTTAACTTCGTTTTCAACAAGTTGACGAAAAATCTTAAATTTTTCAAATACTTCTGACTTTTGCTTCAAGAAGTAAACCCAAGTTATTCTACTGAAATCATCAACAAAGAGTAAAAATTATTTGCAACCACCGAAAGAAGTTTCTACGAGTCCACAAACATCACTGTGAACTAGTTGCAACAGTCAATTTGCACACCATGAACTTATTGAAAAACTCTCTCAACTATGTTTTCCATAAATGCATGCTTCACATTTTGAAGTTTCCTTTTTGAAAGTGGGAAGTCCCTTAACCATCCCTTGTTTTTGCAGTTGAGAGAGACTTTCAAAGTTGAGATGTCCATATCTCACATGCCACAATCTGATAGGGAAGATACATGTACTCACCGTTCCTGCAAAGTCTAAATGTATTGGAATAACTGTTCCTTTCATCCTTAACAATTTTCCATCTTCATAACCTGTCATCACTGTTTTCATATTTTGTTTGACTGAATTAATCTTAACTAAGCCATCTTCCATAAGCACCTGATGTCCTGCTTGTCGAATTGTGACTAAAGACAACAAATTCTTTTTGAAGGTGGGTACATACCATACATTTGAAATCATTCGTTCTCCAATATCAGGTAAATAAACTTTAACTACACCTCTTCCATAAGGAGTATGTTTTGTATTATCTGCAAGAAAAATAGAATTAAGATGGCATTCTTGAAAATTCCAAAAGAAGTTACGTCTGAAAGTTATGTGTTGAGATGCTCCTGAATCTAAAATCCAAGCATCTTCATAATCACTTTGAAAATCAGTGGAAATCTGTAATGTTGAAGATGAGGTAAACACATATTCTGAATCATCATCATTTCTATCATTTGCAAACTGTGCTGTGTTTTGATGAAACTTGGAGATTTTATCAATGGAAGTTCGACAATCTTCTGCATAATGACCAACTTTGTTACATCTTCTGCAAACAATTTGACTGAAGTCTCTCCCTCTGCCGAAATTATGTCCTCTGCCCTTGCTTTGATTTCTGTGTGGATTTTGTCCTCTGCCTTGACTATTTCCTCTTGCATGAAAATATCCTCTGCCTTGAAAATACCCTCGGCCTTGACTATTTCCTCTGTTTCCTCTGCCTTGAAAATTGTTTTCTCTACTTTGGCTTTGACCACGACCTTGTACAAAATTTCCTCTTCCTCTGTTGCTATAACTGTCACTTGAAGACTTACTTCTGTTGGCTTCTGTGAAAAAAACATCTTCCCCAACTTGCTTTTTCTTTCCAAAAGTTTTGTTGTGTTGAGATAATAGTTCACTTAGTTCATCAAATGTAAACTTATCTAACTTTCCAGTTACTTGTAAAGTTTCCAAAAAGTGTGTATAGGAAGAAGGCAATCCAACAATTAAAATTGTGGTCATGAAACTATCATCTACTGCTTGAAAACCAACGTTTAGTATTTTCTGCTTAATGTTCTTAAGTCTGGAAATATATTCATGTACATCACCTCCTTCAGTGAATTTCTGTTGAAGCAACTTTAATTGAAGATCAACTTTCTTTGATCCAGGCTGAGTATCAAATAAATCTTTAAAAACTTTCAAAGAAGACCATGCATCAATAGTATTTTCAATGTGAACATACATCTCATCATTAACTGAAGATTTAATAAGTGCTAATGCTTTGACATTTTTAACTTCCCATTTTGCTAATGTAGCTACATCTGTCGGCTTAGTTGGTTTAGTATCTTCAGTACATATATCACGCCAAAGTTCATTGTAAATGAGAGTGCTTTCAATGAGACGTTTCCATGTCTTGTATGATTTTGTGCCTTCAAGTTTATCGGAGTCGGAGAACAAATTAATTAATTTCGACATTGTAGTTGTTAAATTTACGCACCAAAAAAGGAATCAAGCAAAGAGATATCAAGATGAGAAACACACCAGACACATCACACAAAAAACGATCTATCGGGGCTTGGCCTTGACCCTTGTATAGTCGTTGAAACAAGAGAAAAATGGCTAAGCTTGGCACTGGGCTCTAGTCAAATTCCAAGGAGCTTTCAAAATTTTACACTTTACAATACTCTGGCAATTTTGCCCCCCCTCAAAGTAAAAAAAAAAAATTTACTTTGAGTTACAAAATTTTTGTTACCTCCAAAAATATTTGAACTGCTTATCACTGTTTTTTTTTTTTTTTTAATTCATTTCCTTTGCCGATCCTTCAACTCACAATACAATAGTATAGAAATACGTCTCAAAGAATTTCGCAAAGCCATTCAAATCGAAAATTGTTGGAGAATATAGATCTATTCTTGTTGGTGTTGAGGCGGCATCATGGATGTGTATTGATGTCAACTATTTCAAAGCTGATTCAAAACAACGTTCCAGCCTTCCAATCATAATGCTCCGAACTCCCTTACAATCTGCAACTTCTCAACCGGTTGGTTATGCATTTAATCCACTATTGACATGATTACATACAGATTTTTGGGCATCCATCTTTAATCCTGAAAGACCAACGATCTTTCCACATGCGTTTATACATGCATTAATGTTATTACATCAAAATGCAACTGTCAACTATTTGCAAATTGTTCACCTGTATCTATTGGTAATCCACGCCGAATGCACCACTTATTTAATTCGCCGAACAATTATAATCCACGCCGAACGCACTAGTGAACTTCACATTGAATCAAACCACTGAGGTCGAGAGTTTGAGCCTCTCTCACCCCACCACTGTACATGAATTTACAAACACGTTTTTAACCAGTAGGTCAAACACACAGGTCGCTCTAGTCCATCGTAGGCATTCCAAGGGAAATTGAGGTTTGCCAATGAAGTAATAACCTTCACCAACGCAGGATCTTAGATGCTATCTCTCTGTCTGCGCTTTGGATTTCTGTAACAATTCTATAAATATGGTAAAAAAGATCCAAAAACGGTGTAGAACTCAAGCTTGACAATCTTGTTGAGAGCACGCTAATACATATTATCACAGGGAACTTCGAGAAATGGTTGTTGCATATATGCGAAGTCATGTTGAAGGTTTTTTACCATTTTATTTATCCAAATCTCACAATGATACAGAATCAGATGAGAGTTTATAGGAAAGATTTAAAAAATATTGCAGGGAAATTGAAACAACCGCAACTTACGCATTCATTAGGAAAACACATAGGGAGGTTATAATTTTTTTTTTAGAAATTGTCCTGATAAAATCGTGGTTTGCAACAATTGCAGAACTTGAATTCAGAGGCAACAGATTGACAATGAAAAATTGCAAACAAAAATTTATTTTCCTTTTTTTTTTAAATTTAACTGACCAATTTACTGAAGAAATGCACCCATGTTTTTCTTTTGACTGTAGCGCTGGGATCTCTTCCTCTGATCAGCTAATCTCCTCTTCAGTTCAACTGCATTACTGGAGCTCTGATACCACAATAATGGCAGAAGTGTCCTCAGACACACACTTTTATTAAATAGGAAAAGAAATTACATAAGAGACTTTGCAAGAGTTTACACCCGAACAACACAATACTCTTGCAATGAGCTATATATAAGCTAATGTCCTAACAAACTCTAGATATGGATCACTTATTAAATAAACAAGTGTCCATTTACAATGAATGCTATCTTAATAATCTTATAACAATACTCCTAATTTAGAGCCTAAGATACGACACCTTTCTAGAGTCATATCTTTTACAACAATATTGTATTTCTAAAAGTCTCTATTTATTAATCAAATATTCTAGATTATTAATTTAATATTCTAAATTAATAATCATTTTATTCTAACTTTATAAACTATGATATTTGTATTTTGGATTATCTAACAGATGTTCTCATTGGATTGGACTTGTTAGAGCTACACTATGCCAAGCTTAATTACTATAAGAATGCACTTTTAAATGTATTGATGAGGAAGGGAACTCGAGGGCATTGAAAGGTATTCCAAGGCCAATTTTTGTAAGTTAGATTTCATCCTTACAATTGAAGAAGTGCTTCTAGAAATATATGTTAGTTGTATGCATTTCATGTATTGGAATCAACAAAAGACAGAAACCCAAACCTTGTTGATTTTTCAGTCTTACAAGAGTTTGGAAATGTGTTTTTGGATGAGATACCTAGGCTACCTTCAAAGAAAGACCCTGACTTATCCATTAACCTTGTAGTTGGAGATGCACATGTTTCCAAGAATCTTTATAGGGTAAGTACTCTAAAATTGACAAAGCTAGAAATGCGACTAGAGGAATTATTGCACAAGGGATATATACGCCCAAGTGTATCATCTTAAGGAG
Organism: Picea engelmannii; assembly: GCA_009831015.1. Lineage (NCBI taxonomy): Eukaryota > Viridiplantae > Streptophyta > Pinopsida > Pinales > Pinaceae > Picea > Picea engelmannii. The sequence goes on from ML856344.1 coordinate 15,195, forward strand.
TATTGATCTTGTTTGTAAAGAAGAAAGATGAGACTCTCAGGTATGTGTTGACTACATAAATCTAGAAAAATTCGTCATTGGAAACAAATGCCCTCTACCTATACTAGTGGAATTATCTGATCAGACGAGACGACCAAATTTTTTCTCAAAGATTGACTTGAAGTAGGATACCACAAAGTTAGAATCAAGGAAGACATACAAGACACCATTTAGAAAAAGATACAAATAATATGAATTTGTAGTGGTTCCTTTTGGCTTGATAAATGTATCAATTACATCCATGTGTCTCATGAATTGTGTCTTTCACCATTATTTGGAAAAAATGAAATTGTGTCCCTTGATGACATTGTGATATGTTCTAAGGTGGAGGAGGAGCATGAAGAATGCTTATGGTTGGTGCTACAAGTCTTGAATGAACACCAATTATATGTCGAAATTTGTGCTTTTTATCAAAATAATATTATATACTTAGGATATTTTATCTCTGAAAAAGGGATAATAATGAATCCTAAGAAAATTGAAGCCATAATTGGATGGTCTACTCTCATAACGTCTTAGATATAAGATAAAATCACTTATGGATCTTGTTGGTTACCATAGAAGGTTCATAAATGCATTTTCCAAGATTTCATATTGATGCATGAACATCACACCCTAAGTAAACCACCTTGTAAATTGAGCCTTTAGAAGGCCTAGATCTTTGTAAGAGGACAAGATCCTCATGTACATGTAAGCAAATATCTAGAAGGTGTCTAGAAGGTAGGAGTGGTTATAGTTGCTAGAGTCAAAGAAGATGGTGTTTCAACTTGAGTAAATCTGATCTGTTAGTCGAATATGGAGATAGTTATATCTTCTCCATTTATGAAACTGCACAGCGGACAAGGGTTCGATTTTTAGTAATTAGTTACGAGATTCTAGGAGTTCAGTTTATTTGTTTGATGGTCTGGAAGTTTATCTTCCATGCATAAAATGCAAGCCTTCGGGCATGAACAGAAAGGTGGCCAGGGCCAGAGAAGCGTCTGAATTGTGTAATCAGAGGCCAGCCTAAAGGTAGAGGATAGAGAGGTAGAATATTTATGGGGTTGAAATCGTGTACAGAGCTTGTTAATGAAAGAACGCATTTCTGAACTATGTGTGTGAATGCTTCTCTGTATAAATGTGATTTTAGCTCAAATCGATCTCTGAGTAAGATCACCTCTTTGTATTCTGTGTTAATGTGTTTATGTTATGTCTCGAGGCCTGGTGGGTAGATGGCCTGATGACCGGTGACAGAGTTTATTCCTTGGTTAAATGATAGCTCTGGTGGTTCCGGTGGCCGGTTAACTATAGTGTTAACCCATGCGAATTCAAGCTGGTTAAGTGGAGAAGAGGGTACTGAAAGGCTGAAGGGTGATTCTACGGCCCTGCCCCATCACATATCCAATCACCTCTTCACAAAACAAAAGAAATAAGTTTGAGTGGACACAATGGTGCGAAGGCAGTTTATGGTCAAACAAAAAGAGTAAACCAAGTCATGTTACGCATCTATGTGATGGACAAATGGTCCAAGTGGGAAGAGGAGCTATTCATGGTGGAGCTATTCATGGTAGAGTTCACATACAATAATGGACATCATCCATTCCTAGGAATGAGTCCACTTGAGGTCTTGTATGAAAAAAATGCAAAATGCAATACTTTAGTGGGTTGGGATAGTTATACTTGGGTTAGAATCATTCCTAGGAATGAGTCCACTTGAGGTCTTGTATGAAAAAAATGCAATACTTTAGTGGGTTGGGATAGTTATACTTGGGTTAGAATTGCTCAAAAATATGGAAGAGCGAGTTGTCATTGTCATAATCATGATTATGTAGAATGTAGAATTTAAAGGTAGCATAGATTCATAGGTAGAAGCTTTATGTATACAATAACAAAGTAAATACATAATTTAGTGTTGGGCATCATGTTTTCCCAATAGAGTCAGGATCAAGGAAAACATAATTGCATCTTGGAAGTATCAATTTAGCACCCAAATATCGTGGGCCTTTTGACATCCTAGTTAAGATAGGCCCTATTGCATATAAATGTGCATTTCATGCTAACATTAGAGCTCACAATGTTGTTCATGTTTCTTTTCTTAAGAAATTTTTACATGATCTTAGCCATGCAATTAGGCTTTGGTCCAAGTAGAACAAGAGGGTGAGTTCAAATTAGATCCAATGTGCATCCTTGACATGAAATTAACATTGTTATGGAAGAAAGACACCAAATAAGTAAAGATGCAATAGAATCACTCCATTCCACATGAGGCTACATTGGAGCATGATGGAGACATACCCATTTTTGTTTTGATCTTGAGACTACACCAAGGTCATTGCTAATTCAAAGGGGAGGAGAATGTAATGCCCCTGTTTTGATCATTGGGTTACAATATTCAATCAAATTATGCACATGTAGTAATGACATGGTAATTTTGATGGGTGTTAAGGCTTTTGGGTTGCATTTTTTTAACTTGGAAAAACTCCTAAGGAATCTCCTAGGCACTCCCCTTAATCTAAGGATGGTACCTAATGTAAAGTGGGTTACATAGATGAGTGTGCCTAACTTGAGGGAATCAAACTAGGGACTTGCACATCATCCCAAATTATCGACAATGTCCTAGCAACAATGGCATCAAACAAACAAGCTAACCCTCAAGCTTCATAGGTTGAATTTTATTGACCCAATGATGTAAATGTTGAAAATATCTTGTACAAAATTCCTAATACATAGCCTAAGGCTAGGGCCCGACTAGAGAATGGCTAAAAGTGTAGATTTAAACTTGGTTTTCTTAGAACATTTTTGTTTATTATATTTCATAATCATCATTCGAGTAAAGATTACCATGATGCACTTTATGATATTGAAAAACCTAATAATAGGAAATATAATGCCAAAAACCACCAAAAAGGTTGTTAAGGAGCACAAGGGGGATATGAACCTATGAGAGGGAAAGAAGAGGGTCCAACGGAAATAAAATAATAAAATATTACTACCATATTTTAGTTGCTTATCCACCCACCTTTTCACATTATGTGTTGAAAATCTCACCATTTATCTGGTACTTCACATGGCCAAACATTTCCATGTTTTGTATTTTCAATGGAACACATGGTCTCATGCAGATAGGAAGTATATGAATCACAAGTATGGTTATGCAATATCCTTCCATTCTACACCTCAATTCCAAGAGAACTTGCACCTCAATTCCAACAGAACTTGTACGCTCTCTTGTGTCTTCCATTACTTGCAACTTTCATAAGTAAACCTTTGAGCTTGAGAATGTTCTCAGTATGAGCATATGGTAAGCTAAGGGTGTTTTGTGTCTGGTAGGAAAACGAATGGGTTGATACCAAGGGAAATACACAGTGGTAATGTAAGCTCCATTCCTATGCCAATAATTAACCATAATGCCCCATGTCTAGTAGGAGAACGAATGGGTTGATTCCAAGGGGAATACACAATGGTAATGTTTAGTGAGATTGGGTAACACAAACAAACATGTAAGCTCCATTCC
>ML856345.1:17434-27706 GCA_009831015.1 Picea engelmannii
CATGGGACATGCTGGACAGTCTAGGGGATATTTGAGTGTTTTAGTTTATTGTAGTTTCCTAGTTTAGTTAAACTTGGGATATCTTCCCAGATTTATGTAAACAGTTTGATAACTTCCAGAGGGAGGTTTTACCCTGTGGAAAACTTATAAATACTTATTATTTTTGTAATAAACATCATCCTCACTTGTGGGAGAACCAGGCTATGGATATCTAATACAAACTGAGACAAAAGTTGATGTTCTGCTACAACTTTCGCTTTCATAATATCAATCTTTTGTTTCATGTTTATGCTTATCAATTTGCACTTGATTAGTGACTACTTTAGCTATCATGGTCTTTTGCAGAATGATATGATTTAATTAATATGATCCATGTCTGATTTCTTTCAATACTTAAAAATACAACAATTATTTGATTCAGTTAATGAATGACATATTTCTCTTCTTCATCAATTGAATTATTCCGTATAAGTCTTTGCATACAGGTTTACCTAATTGTTAAGATTTATAAATTATAAGATTGTTGTTATTTTTATGTCTTGTTTGTCCTGTAAACATCTGCAACTATTGTTTACGAGAAGCTTCTGGATTATTCGGTGCGGGTTTCCTCCCTCCGATTAGCTAAGGCAATCATCAAACACACGACAAATTTGGAGCGTTTCCAGGTCAGTTTGTTATTTATTTGTTTAGTATATTTATTAGTAGTTTAGTTAGATTTATAGTTAGAATTAGTATATTAGTTGTTTAGTTTAGTTAGTTTTGTTTTAGATCGGCTAACGGAGCCGCTAAACCCGTCAGGGTGGTTCATCCCAAACGGCTTGGGTTATTAGACAACCCCGGACCGGTTCCACTCTCTCAGTTGACAGACGGTTGATTTCGCCCGTCAACAGATCTGTATTTTGTATATGCACATAGGACAATGCCAAAATAAGGGGGAGGGGATGTAACACCCCGGGTTTTGAAACCCCATTTTAAATAATGCATTGTTACAATTCCGAGAGGCCTGAATGCCCAAACAATTATTAAAGGGCTAGTATGCCCAAGAAATGTAATACTTTGATCATTATTAATAGTAAACACATCGTTGACTGCTAGATAGACAATGACTAGAGTTATAGGAGGTTATCATTCCACAAGAGAGGGGGCTTGAGAGGCTAAATGCTTATTCCTATGTTAATTACATTTTTTCCTAAAGGGGAGAATCGGTTACGTGAGCTTCTTGGGGAGGCCAGGAGGTTCTTGATTTCCCCACGAACATACTTGAACCCGCCACTGATCCGATTGTGGGGGTTGGTCATTGGTTTGTCCACTCCATCACCTTTTCGTTACCTCATTATTACCCTCACACACTCCCATGCACTTACCTATCTCCTCAATCCATCCTCACCTGTGTATTGGTCTCGGGAAGGGGGACCGAACTGTGAAATAATTTGCCACATGATAGTTGGTGTTATAACCCTAAATTGCACCACACATGCTTACCTGACATCAGGCCAACTCATATCCCTTCTTTGCCAAAAATATGCTGAACAACTCTTTGAAAATCCTCTTGTGTCAAGGCCCACGCGCCTTAACCCATTACTGCACGCGTGTACACGCTGGCTGACTCACAACAGCCCGCGTGGACCTAACAAAGCACGAAAAAAGGAAAGTTGCCGACAGAACAAAAAGCTATGGGTCAGTTAACTAAAACTCCCAGCCATGCATGGCTGAGGGTTCGTCCAAAACCCTAGCTCCTTCTAGCCTATAAAAGAAGGGGTAGGGGTACCATTTGGAGGAGGAAAAAATATAGCGAAGAAACTCTGCCCATTTACGTAATCCATTGTCCCAACCCTTTAGCCTTTCCTTGTGCCAAAGGATATTTAACGCAAAGCAGTTGAAGGACAAAGGAAGAGGATCCCAGGATCAGGTTCAAGGGGCGGTGGTTGGTCTCAGATTTTGTAAGTTGATTCACTTTCAGTAATAAAAAGAATGCTTTTCCCATCCTAATGCATGAATTGTCTATAGTTTGATTAATTTATGCTTGATTTCTAACCCTTGAGTATAGAAGTAGCATGCATGCATAGTTGTTGTTTGTATTGAGTGCAGGTCATCTGTGGAAGGAGTAGCGCAAGCAAGTAATCAAAGCGCAACGGAGGATCTACATCGAACGCTGGTAATAAGGTTGGTGGTCCTTTTCCATGCATTTACTGTGAAAAAGGGGTTTAAATCTTGGGTTGTAGGTAAAAAAGTAGTTTCTATTAAGTCAAAATCTGCATGCAAGTCTGACCCTAGTTTTCTAGTCTGTAGGGTGTTTTTCCCAACAACAGTTGGATGTAGGGGTCACTGGTGTGATACAGTCATGCCTTGAGGCCTGCATGTCTGAGATGCAGTGGCCTGTGTCCAGCATGGCTCACAACTGCGAGTCCTGAGAGTTCCAACATTGATATTCTGGAACAGTTGCGTTGGAGGCACAAATAAGGAGAAGGACTGCCTGAGGGACTACGTGGCAGAGAAAGGTGGAGGTCCATTCTCTTGGGTGGTGAAAGCTGGGTAGAAGAGATATGGGTACTTGGATTGTTGTGAGTGCTAGGAATCCTGTGAGATATTGAGAGCTAGCTGGTTTGGGAAGCCAAGTAACACTCTAGAACTGCCCTTGTGGATTCACATCCCTCGCTCGGGGGTGACACTACTGTTGAGATTTGGAGTAGTGGTGTCTACGGTTGGGTGGAACGTCCTTGGTCTGCAACCAATTGGTGTTATCTTTCATAAAGATAAGTGCTCTCTGTTGTGATATTATTATCTGTGTATGAATGTTTTTCCGCTGTATATTTAATTATCGTTAATTGAATCTTTAGAACATGCATGATTGTTGTATATTACTGTGCATGTCATTAATTCTCTTATCTTATGCATCTTTAATAAACAAATAAGGTATCAATATGAGAAAGAATTCCAAGGGTGGGCTTGTAGGTAGCGTACCCCAGCCTGTGGCTGGCGGGGTATGTTACAAACTCATCATCATCTTCAAACAATTTCCATTATTTGACATTATCACGAATTGCAGGTCTATACTTCACCTCAACATCATACTTGATTTTGGGAGGCAGAGGAACTTTAAAACTTCTTGCAGAAACAACAAGAGAATCAACCAAAGAATTAACATCTCTTGGAACAAAATATATGTTAAAAGATGAGAAAAAATTGTCAATCAAGTCCCAAACTTCATTTCTATAAGCCTTCAGTCTTACATGCTTTGTTTGATAAATGTTTCTGACTTGCTGAACAATCAATTCAACATCTCCAAATACTTTCAATCCCTCAATCTTCATGTCTTTTGCAACCCTGAGCCCCAAAATCAAGGCTTCATATTATGCAATATTGTTGGTCACTTCAAATTCAATTTTAAAAGACAAAGTAGTAACCTCTTTTGAAGGATAAATGAGAACTATTCCATCACCAACACCATATTTGAACAAGAGCCATCAAAGTAATTTTTCCACAAAGGAACACCCCTACCTTTAATCTCATGTTTGGCTGAAATCTAACTTTGGACTTCTGAGCATGACTGAAAAGAATAAAAAAAATGAAGAACACTTGAGCCCAAATCAATATCTACAACATAATTTGGATGATTTGTAGGATTCTGTTCATCATTGATGATATAGGGTAGTTGACGTTCCTTATACAATCTCCTATTTTCACCCCCCAAAATGAGTATTGTAGCATATGAACGATCCATTTGTAAGGTTCCACCTAGTCTTTTAATCCACGATCTAGACAATAACATTCCAAATTTTGGGGGTACATCAAAAACCACTATATCCATAACCATACTCTTCATGGGAAGATGGAAAAGAGTGACAACTAAATATTTTATGACCCCTAGGAACTTCACTTTCCTAGAGTCAAAGGAATAAAGGTCATGAAAATTCTTTGTGATTTCTAATCCCAACTCATCCATGACAAATTTTGGCATTAAATTATGGGACGCTCCAGAATCAATAAGGCAGTTATGTAGGATTTTATCATGGACATTCAGGGAAATGTAAAAAGGGGGGAAATTTAATCTCTATCCTCCACCAGAGGTCCTAATATGACTGCAGGCTACTCATCCTGCAAGTTTATTAAATCTGATGGAGTGGGATGAGATTCATGCTTCAAAATTCTTGAGATGGATCTTTTAAAATCTTCATTTTTCATCAACTCAAGTAGTGGGGAATGAATTTTAATTTTTTGAATCTCATTTTCAAAATTGAAAGTAGAATGTGACCTTTTAAGTTCCCTTACCTCATGAGCAGGGGCCTTTATTACTGGTAGATTATTCTGTCCTCTTGCCTCTTTGTTAGGTGCAGATTTTGTAGGAGAATCTGTCTTCTTGGGTTGAGGAGTTGTACTCTGCTTTCCATTCTTTTGTTTAGATCTCAAATTGTACTTATTTTGAGCTTCATTTTGATTGAATTTCTCCCCTTGACATAATTGATCCAACTGATTACAGATCGAAGATTCTTCATAATAATTTTGAGTCAAATGAGGAGAGACAAATGTATCTTCTAAACAATGGATCTCCTAATCTTCTTCCTCATTATTTTCTTCTTATTCATCAAATAAGTTGTTCTGAAAGGGAGCTTGTACCTTCTGATCATCATTATTTCTTCGATATATTTGAAAAATATGGGGTGGGTTATTATGTCTTCTGAACCGATTTCTATTTGCAACATCTTGATTATTTCTGTTTGGTACTTGCCTCCCTTCAAGTTCCAGTCTGGCTATTTCTACAGACAATGATTTGACCAGCTTAGTCAACTCATCAACCTTTGGATCTGTACATGTAACATCTGAATAAGAAGCCTCCATTTTCTGTTTTCTGTTTTCTCTATCAGATTTTCCCCTCAATTTTTCTACTGCCAATATATTTGACTCAACTTCCAAGGCAACATCTTGCATATTATCCATTGTAACAAACCTTCTCTCTCTTAATAAAAAACAAAATTCAGAGTCAAAAGCATTTGCATAGGTAATATTTGGAGATGTTGCTATAGGCTTGATTTCTGTTGGAATCTTATTATACATCTTATTGAATCTTTTTGAAAACTCAGAAATAGATTCCCCATCTTTCCTTTTAATGGCTCCAAACTTTGTGATGTAATAAAAAAAGTCCCTTTTGTCTCCCCAGTGTTTTAAGAAAGAATCATCTAGAGCCTCAATCACATCTCTTGATCCTGGAGGCAAACCTCTAGACCATTTACGAACTTCACCATCTAGACTTTGGACAAAAAAACTCATCCAAACATCCTCATTTTCTATATTTAGATTATTTTCATAATTGTAAAAGGATGCATGATGTTCTTCTGCTGTGATATCTTCCTCACCAGTGATCTTTGGCATGTATTTGAGATAATCTCCAATTGGAAGGGCATTCATAGGTTGGGGAAGAACTAAGGGTGCATATCTTGCAACCACAATGACATCCATTATATTTGTGGGTTGGTTAACTCCTGCCATTTTTGTAGAAGGAGTGCCTTGGCTCTTAGGAGAAGGTTGATACTTACTTGTAGATGGTTTGGTTCCAGATGATGACAAAGTTTGTGCAACAAAAGAGCTACTATGTGAATTAGGATGTGAAGGAGAGCGAGGTGATGAAAATTAAGACTTAACAAAAACTGGACTAGATTTTGGTGTCTCTATTGAGATCTTAATAGGGAACAAAGTTCTTTCTTATTTAGTTTCAAAATACTTTAAAAAATCAACAACTGGAGAACTTAAAAATGGGAAGTATTCTAAACTTTCAATTCTAAACCATTTAACAACTTCAGGTGATGCAAGAAAATGAAAAATTTCAAGGCTTTCTTCTTTCAAATAAGGAGAAAAAGGTGTATACTCAAGAGGAAGACCTTCTAGTTCATATTTTACAGGACTTTCTTGTTTCAAACTCTTAGGAGTTTCAACCTCAGGTAAATGAAAAGATTCAAACATAACAACAAGTGTGTGAAAGACATGGTCATGTAGGTTTCCAAAAATACGTGAAGATTTGGAAGATGAGGCTCCTTGCAAATCCTTTCCCTTCTTTATGATATTTTCTGGGTCTGGTACATGTGTGGCCAGAGATGATTGTAGATTAGCTCTCGTTATACTCTTATTAGGAGTCGCAACTAAACATCAGAGTCACTAGGTGAATAATGCAGTCTTTTTATGATATTGGTCTATGTCCACCATAAAAAAACTAACAGTATTCTTTGTCGTACAACCCAGGGAAAATATTCAACTTTGTCCCTGACAACGGAGCCAAAAATGTTAGCACTAGAGGTCACCTTTAGACTGCTATAAAGGTAAGCCTAGTACCCATCATAATATCAAAGTAAATGGATAGGTTTAAATGTGAGAATGGGTCAAACTGACATGGATTAAGACTCAGTCCAGTAAACAAAATGAATGAATACTATGCTCCAACAGGGAAGGGATAAAACAAGCTCCAATCAACAAATATTTGAAAAATTAAAAGAAGAAATAGAGGAGAACACTGAAGTAAATAACACAATTTCACTTCCAGCTCAATTGAATCATTTACTAAAGAAAAACTCATAAATTAGAAACCTTCTAATTCAAAATATAGAGTAATTGCATGGAAAAATTCATAATGCATGTAACAAATCATTCACTGCACAAACTGTAAATAACACTGTAATGAATCATTCATAGACAATATTCCATGGGAGCAGAAGACAAAGAATAGGTTGGGAAAAACAAAAGTTGATCTTGTATTTGCATTAGAGTCCTTCAATCAAGATACACAGTCTTCTTAGCTTCAAAAATCATAACCAGAAGTATGAGCCTCAACCTCTAATCATTCAAACCTCTCAAAACAATTAAATCTTAAAATATATATCCTTACACATGTAATTTCCCTTCTAGGAGTTCAAAATCTAGTTGTTACATTGGATTCCATCCACTTAGGAGTTCATTGTATGAGATCAAAACATAAAATCTAACAAACTCCTAAAACCTAGGATCTTGTCTAAATTCATTAATACAACAAAGACAACACAAGAAACATGATTTAGAAAGGATAGATTGATGAGACATGTGTCTTTCATGATTAATTGAAATGTTGAAGGAAGTTGGAACAAAGATGGAAACTGAAATCCTCGAACTGAGGCAGTTTGTGTGAGTTTGTAGCTAACTCATGGAATCTGCTGTGAATCCTTTGTTTTAGCAGTTTCACAATGAATAATTGGAAATTGCTGTGAAAAATCTCTTCATTGATTGTTTTGGATTCTAAAAGTTGCAGCTGGTGTGAAAAACTTGTAAGATGGTTTTGTAGATCCCTTTCACTCCTTATCCTTTCTTTGGACTTGGCTATTATTCAAAACTGTAATTGGACCATCAAACATCATAAGACAAAAAGTAGACTTTAGGTTTTGTAGTAGCATATAACCATATTCTTCTCAAAATTGGTGCAGTGTTCAAAAATGAGTTTCCTCTATCTTAACTGACTGCTACCTATTCTAACAGGTCTAGGTTCTGCTTTTCCACTTTTTCTCTCAACTATTGCAACTTTCCTTTCAATAACCTATTCTCATCTTTCACAACCATATTATGCTTATATACATTCCTCACTTGATTGTGCAGGGGCAATGATCTTCTAACCATGTTTTTTCTTTTATCAATAGCTTCCCCAAATATATCCATGTGCTCTTCTATTTTAGTCTTCATTTATTTATTCTCTTGCCTCAACTTCACAATTTAAACTTGTGCATTCCTTAACTGGTTTCTGAGTCTTTTGATTATCTGATTACTTTCATCTGATGGGGATTGTATTTCAGTAATTTCTACAGGCTCTTGGTGAACATGTGCTTTGGATGCATGATGAATAGGTTCTGCATGATGAACATATGCTTGATATTCACCTTCTATCATAGGATTTAACTTCTTTGCTGCTAACCTAGTCACAAGTCCCCTAGGTTTGACTGTTTTTTCAACTACAGGACTAACCACCAACTTCTTCCCTTTCAATCTGCTCTTTTCACTGGTAGAAGGCTCTACAATATCTTCAACTATCTTAATGCCATAATCTAATATTTTTACTCTTGATCCTTTTTCCTCTTTAACTTACCATAAGTTGTTTAGAATACCTTCTCAGTTGAGGAAGGGGTTTTTCTCTTTGTCTAAGGAGTACTGATAATATCTGTACTAAAACATGATGTGGACATAAAAGTGTTCCAATCTCCATTTGTTTTACTGAGCTCCTCTAAGACTAGTAGCTTGATAAGGCTAGAATGAAATATGCTATTTTCAACTAATTTTGATTTATATTGCACCTTATGAGACATTTTTCCCAAGCTTTTGTAAAGGTAAAAGGGAAAATTACGGAGTTTCTTACCAGTAAAATGCACAAGTAATATTATATGGCACTGGTACACCATGTTGAAACATCCCTCACAAGTGAAGTATCTTTCAATTACTCTTAGCATGTTGTCAAAGTATTTTGTCATGTGACTCCTTGGCAGTCCTTTAGATATATTATCATCCTGATACTCTGGTTTGAAGTAGTCATGGAAAAATTTAGAGTTCAGGGCCATCTCATTAAACCATTTCTCACCTTGACAAGGCATCTCTATAGCTATTGCAATTGTCTGTTCTATTACATGAAACTCAAGTGACCCAACTTTGGTCTTGAAACCATCAAAATTCATTGTAAAATTCTTAGCTACTTCCATGTGTCCCTTCTGCAATTTCTCACAGAAAGTGATGTCTGAAGAAAGGATCTGAATTTAACAGCTGCATGTTATGAGGTTTAGGCCTCACAATTTCACCTCCTTTGTAGATATTATTCTTTTGCTGTGTTGATTCAATGACTGTTAGAGGGAAATAATATGAGTAGGGAAAACTTGTATGGAAACTAGAAATTCAAAATGTGCATGAAAATTCAGGGCGCTAGGGTTTACTGCTAAAACAAGGTTTTAGAAGCAAAACAAAGTTTTGCAGCAAATGAGAAATTGGTTTAGGTTGATACTTTTAAAACAACATGATCACAATCAAATGGAGGAAATAATCAGTGATCAAGTCTGAGTATTTTTAAAAGGTAAATCCTCTGAGTTGCTGGGAAAAAACAAGGTTTCGACAACAACATGAATTTTCGTAGAGAGAAGGGTTTTGGCTGCAAATTAGGTTTTCTGTTGCGAATGAGAATTTAGAGTGGCTGAGAATTAGACCAGAAAACTTGAAAATGAGAAGGAGATAGTCAACAATCAAATCCTCAGTATAATCCACTACAGAGTATTGACCACTACAAGAATTTTCACAACGATAAAATAAAATGGGAACGAACACAGTTTCGCAACAGAAGAAACTTGAACCTATTTGATAGTTGCACCATAATTAATTTTTTTTTTTGTGACACTCACTCATCATGACCTGACATAAAAACAAGACATCACTAATTTCCACGTCCAAAACTCATGATTATAAAATGTTGAGTGGATTCTGTAGCGATTTGACTTTCAACGGTTTGATGTTGCGAAACATTAGGGACTTTAGCAATGAACCTCCGATTTGATTGGATGTAGGCTATGAAGGTACAAATTGAGTTTAAAAGCCCTGGTAACCCTTGATTTATGACATGAATCATGCTTGGGACTTCCCAAAACAACATAAAATGACTCTTAAACTTTCTCCCTTTCATATGATGACATCAAGACAATACGAGGGATATGTGACTTGACCTTATTAACCAAACCTAAAGCAGTTTTAGCAACTTACTTATTTACCCAAATAAAACTCAAAAACCCAAAAACAAGATTAAATGAAATTTAACTTAAAGTTATAAGAAAATGACCTAAATGACTAAGAATTAACACATGGTCTTCATAAGACCAGTGGTATTCTTTGCAACAAACCAAGAAAAAAATTAAAATGAGGTAGATTTGACTCTAGTACATTTCATGTGACAACACACCCCTCTGCCTACTCTCGACAACCCTAGGAATCCATCTCGATGAACTACATGTTGGGCCTTCCTTCAACCAAGCATGGAAATGACTATTTTTTCGTGGTTGTTGATCGATTTTCCAAGATGGCGATTATGGTCACATGCAAGAAGAACATCAAAGCAGAGGTCACTACCAATATTTTCTTCGACTGAGTGTGGGTACATTTTGGGATACCACAAACCATCATCTCCGATCAACACAACCGGTTCCTCATCACATTTTGGTCGAGCCTCTGGTCACGGCTGGACACCAAGCTCACCAAATCCATGACCTTCCACCCCCAAATGGATGGCCAAAAGGAGGT
>ML856346.1:29477-40677 GCA_009831015.1 Picea engelmannii
ACATTTTCATATATTATATATGGTTTTATACTTTATCAAAAAATTCGCCAAGACTTTACAAGTTTTTATAATTCAGTGAAAGATTTGCCAAGATTTTACAAGATTTTATAGTTCAATGAAATATTCACCAAATTTTTACAAGATTATATAATTGACTAAAAGATTCGCCAAAAAACTATATATACATATTATATTATTGATAAAATAGCCTTCAATATTTCCTATGTATCATGGGGATTCACCCATTTATTATACATATAAATTTAGGGGGGGTTCTTAAAATCACCTCTACTCCTCAGGCTCCTCCATTAGCTGGCGATCCTCTGCTAGAACAACAACATCCTCTAGTGATGTGACTGAATGATGTATCTGAGTATCCACTGAGATAGGTGAAGTGGATCTCTAACGAATCTCCTCAAGAAGCTCCTCTGATTTGGACTCTGATTCTTGAAGGGTTGTCTGTGTGCCTCTCAAGAATCCATGGGTGCTCTCCAACTCATGAGTGAGTCTGTCCACCTCCAATTCCTGCTCCCTCAGGGCCCTGTGATACATCTCGCCAATCCCTAGTAGGTATTCCCTATCTATCAACAACTATTGGTAGTCAGTCCTCATCATAGACACTCTCTCCCTGAGGGTATGAAGGTTATCCATGGTAAATCCCTCATCTTTACTACCATGTGCCACCGATTCCCTCCAACAGTAATCGACCACCACTGCATGTGTGTCATCAAAATGCCTAGTGGCTGTCATGATCATATCCTCATTGACTCTCAGTTGTCCTGCTAAGTGGTGTGACTCCTGATCACAGTCATGCTGAGGTGTCACCTCACGTTTCTCACTGCTAGTGCCATCACTGGAATCCCCAACCACACTCTCTGCAGAAGATAAAGTGTTGAAATGCACACTGTCTACTGTGCCACTAGGTCCTCCTATATGCGATTGTATATCATCATCAACTGCTAGCTTCCTATGAATCACACTATAACCTGTATGAGCAGCTGTATCCTCCCGTGCACTCACCTTACTACTATCAAATGTGTGTGGATCCCATACAGATGTGTCCAGACACGTGCTATGGTCATCCCGACCAATAAGGAGTGCACCCTCATCACTGCAGGTTGGTCTTGGAAGTAAGTGTCCCCTCAAACTGTAAGTCTCCACAACCTGCTCAACTAATGGAGTCCCCACAGGAGGTGACTCAATCTCCTCATGTTGATATGAGAGTGTAGGATCAACTGTCTGCATGTCATATATCACCTCTTGGATCGGTGGATCTACCTGTCCATGGTGTGCATCCCTCTCGTATGACTACTCTATGCTACTACTATCCTCATGTGATGTGGTTGTCATAGGTGTTTGGAGAGATGACATATGTGTCATGGTCACCATAGGTGCTCGTCATCTCTAGGTGCTAACACGTGTCAATCCTCATTAGTATCACCACTCTGTTGAGGTGTAAGGTCATCAATAGTATGTGATATGTCTACTAAAACACCAGTGCTATCATCTTGTCCATCCAATTTTCCCTCCAATGCGCAAGGGTCACTATCCTCCTCAAGCGCACAAGAATCACTAGCCTCTATGCAAGAGTCACTATCCTCATCAAACTGCTCCAAATAAACATCTATCGCTCCATCCTCACATACCTCATCATCACTTTCATAGTGCACCTCAATAATATGCTTCTTACCCTTACCCCTACACCTATGATCTGGTTCCCAAGGCACCTTGCAACTGTAGCAAAGTTGCGTGCTCCTAATGGGTGTGGGGTTACTCTGTGCTTCCTTCCATCTAGCTACTATGGCTCTCTTTCTCTCTGTTGCTTCGACCCAATGTGCAACCTCGTCTTTGCTCCACATAGGGTTTCTTAAAGCTACATACTATTGGAAGGTTATTTGAGCCCTAGTTCCCTCACTAAGGGCGTAATATTCCTCCTCACAGAATACCATCTCTCTAGAAAAGTATCTCTTATCCATTTCTTCCCAACTATCCATTTACCCCTATGAGAAACCCCTCAGGTTGGCAGGAGTTTAATCTCTGATACCATTATAATGTTCCCAAGCCAATATGCCAAGAACATCACAGTTTTGCATGATTTTTTTTAAACTTTCACTGGTTGTGGCATTTCGTCAAACACTTTGCTTACTGTGATCCTTTAGGTTGCGCTTAAGGTTATACTGATGATTTAATGTGTGTTTGAAACAATAACCAAGAATATACAGTAATGGAACATACCTCAACCATATGCAAGATCAAAAATATGATAGACAATCCAAAATACCTCAGACTTGATCTTTATTCATAATAATAGAAGGACTGATACAAAGTGAGGCCGATCTGGAATGCTCAACATATGGCTCCCATAAACATGACAAGAGCTGCTAAAAAATGCTCTGATAGAATACTAGAAGCCTCCAAAGGCTGGATACTTAATGAAGACCAATGAAAGAATAGATATGGGTCGTATGAAGCACCAAACCCTAAGCTGGATGATGCTACGCTCTATTAGACACTGGATACTCTCAACAATTCGGCCCTGCTTCCAAAGACCACCAAACCCTCCGATGAATATGCCAAACTGTAGATCAGGCAAATGCAAGGACAACCCAGGTGCTCAAATATCCAAGATCCCTCTCAAAGTCATGGATCTAGCCTCCCTCCAAGGAGTGGTGCGCCCCCCTAGATGCCTGAAACCCTAGATAATTCAGCCTCCCTCCTAGAGGCCTCCAAATGCTCCACAAAACTGCTAGAATGATAGATCGGGGCTTGGTTACTCCCATGGTGAAGTCCCAAGCAAAATGGTGAAGATCTGATCTATCAAATGGCTGAAATCACTTTTTGAAGTGTGCTCCTCTCCTCCAATTCGTCCCAATGCTCTAGGAAATCATCTATACCATACAACTCTCTCAAAAGTCACTAGATATGATGGTGAAGACCCTGCAAGAAGAACCTAGATGCTAGAATCTCCATAAGCCTTGCCAATCACCTGGAACGATCTTCCCTCGATGGATGGTGCACCCTCCTTGTGGGAAACCCCCAATGGTGCGCCCTCCCTCTCTTCCTGTGCATGTGGCTGCTGTAGAACCCTCCTGGACTGACTAGATATGAACTAGAATGGTGTGGAAGAGTATTGCATCCCCGAGACCAAGCTTGGGACAAGCTATATGGAATATTTCACCACTGAATTATCCTTTAGGATTTGTTAAGTCAAAACCCTCAAAACCCCCAAGATATGGGCTCACTAGCTAGAAGCCAGATATCAAAAGATAATCATACATGAATGAGAGAATAGAGGCCCTTGCATCTCCTTTATACTTCCTACTCACCTTGTCTCTCCAAAGTGACTTTTCTTTTTTAATTATTAATTAATTAATTAAATCACTTTAATTAATTAATTAACATTTTTACCTCTGAAAAGCGCCTTATCTCTCCTTGTGGCTTCCCTGGCCACTGGAAGTCACTTCTCATCATCCTATTCTATAATGTTGTTCCTCCCAATTCCAATGAGCTATTACACTAAGAGGTTCTTCCAAGTATTGTGCCCAAAATGACCTCTTAAGTGAATTTAATTAACCTATAGCTCAAAATACTCAAAATCATGGAAATCGTCGGAATGCAACAGAACCAAGTCCAATCTGTGCAAAATGGATAATAATGATGAAATAGGATGAGCGATGCAAGTCAGACCCCAAAATATCCCTCAATAGCTTATGTACTCACTATAATATCCATCTAGCTGCTCTGGTCATCATAACACCCTGTAATACAGATGGTGGTTAATATTGGACCTATTCTTATTTGAGTTTAATGAATAAATATTGGAATATGAATGATTGTGGTTGAACGAATCATTATGTTTATCATATAAATGGCAGTGTTGTTATCATGACTGTTATATAAATATTATATAGATGCAAGGTCTATTGTAATTGAGTATTTATGGGCATATGAATTGTTTTTTGAAGTCAACAAGCAATATGTAAAAGAAGTGATAGAGGGTGGTTTTAAAAGTGAATGTTGATTGAATTACGGTGGTCTGAACATAATTATGTTAAATTGTTTGATTTGATTTATTTTTATATGAACAATATTCATATTACATCCCTGTCATGCTACCACTTTTTCGCTAATTATATCTCCCTCATAATCCCAATTTCATTTTAACAAGACATGTTCTATAAAATAAATTAAAAAACGTTGTATAACAGTGACAAAGGATATGACACAGTAATGGTTGGTAACTAATATTTTTGGTATTTGATTGAACAATTAAATTATTTTATTTATTGATGAGTAGTACTCGTGTATTTGTTCCCTTTCATTATATCACTTTTTCGCTCATTACACTCCCTCCAAATGTCCCATGAACCCTATCCACCCCTTTCTCACTTGGCAATTATTAAATGATTTCTTATGGATGGATTTGCATGGGTCTTGTGTCAATTCCTGACCCAAAAATTGTTTCATGCAAGCAGAATGTCATGTATGGTTTGTTAAGGGCTAATTACTGATGAATTGTTGCATACAGGATGAGTTTCTTTAGCAGGGGAAGCCATGACAAAAATAATAGAGGAAGAGGTAACTGGAACAGAGGGCCTAGAAGGCCTAAATTCTCCATTCATTTTGATGCTAACCCCCAGGAACTAAACCAGTTATTCCAGGTTGGGTTCTTTAACTGGATCGAGCAAGGAATAGTACAACCTCGATTAGAGAGACCCCCTTTTAGCCTCAAAACATCCCTGGAATTCATGTGTCCTTGCAACCAGAAGTCCCTGCAAATGATGGATGGCAAGAGATTGCCAATCTGGCTATCTCTCACCGTCGTGGCTGGCTCAATTTGTCATTACCTCCTCCACCACCTGTAAATCGTAATATTCAAATTTCCCTTGTGCATTCACCCGTTCAATCCTCTCATGCTAGTAAAAGGCTCAAAATAGATGTCCCCCATGTGCAAGATAAAGGGAAAGTTCTTGACTCCCCTTCCTCTCCTTCAAATGACTCTTCAAAATCAGTGTCCTCTCGTATGCATTTGAATGATGATTGTTTCCATGTTATTAGTGAGATAAAACGTCAAGGTTCAAAACAACCTAAGGCTACTTCCGGGAAGTCAAAGGGGGACAACAATGATAAAAGAAGGATTTCCTCTCAGAGTGACAAGTATGGATTTTAATTTATGTTTTTTTATGATTGAGTTGTGGAAGACAGTGGTTTGCAGAAAGTTTGGACAACAAGCTATTTTTTGGGGATAATGTGGATTATGTGGATATTTACATATTTTTGGATATGATTTGAATTATTTCTAATATTTAAATATTCAAATTTTGAAGGAATTTAAGGGAGTTACAAGGTGGCATGTGTTTAAATGATTATCCAATTGTGTTTTATTTTATAATTTGAAAAGAATAAAATAAGGGAGTCACAAGGGCTCCCATCTACCTAGTTATTATTAAATAAAGACCCTTACTGTCAAAGGCTTGAAGAAAAAGCTATTGACAATCTTGGTTCCACTCTTCATACTTGTCTTGAGTATGAAGAACAACTTGAGAGAACAAGTCTTCCCAAAGGAGACTCAATTAAACAAATGAACATGTCCGCCCTCTTACAACTTGTACAAGATATGAATAACCAAATGATATCGTTTGAGAGAAAGGGAAATGTCCCTTCACTTACTCCTGGGGCCTCATCTTCTTCTTCACCACCCTTTAGGAATCCTAATGAAAACAACTTTCAGCCTAAAACCATTATGCCTCATAGTTGGTGCAACTTTTGTGAGGAACATCATGAGGAAAGTACTTGTGAGGTAAAGAAGAGTGTCAAAGATAAAATATTTGGCAAAAGGCCTAAAACTACCATTGTTGTTCTAGATTTTGCAGAACCATAAGATGTTATGATCATAAACACTAGGAATAAATCATATGCTTCAAAAGGAAAATATGATCCCCCTTGTACTTATTGTAGCCCAAGCTCATCTTCACCAGTTGCTACTGTACAGGTTACTAAAACTCTTGACAGTCAAGGAACTCCCTCCCCTCTTCCCTCTTCCAAATACAACATTCTCAATCAATTGGCTAATATAAAGGCTGATGCTACTCTTATGAACATGATTGTCATCCCTGAGCAACAAAAGCATCTAAAAATTTTCATGGAAGGAAAAACTTCCACCATAGCCAATCTCTCTTAAGAGGTAAACGAACAGGACTCAAATGTAAATAAAGTAGGTGTAAATAATTTTAGACACTCTGTAAAAAATCCTCCATTTTTCATTTCTGTAAAGATTATGGACAAAATAGCCCATTATTGTCTAATTGATGACGGTTCGGGCCCAAGCGTAATGTCGAAAATTATTATGGAAGAGCTAGGATTCTCTTGTACAAATGAAAATGCCAGAAGCATGCTCTCTTATAATAGTTTACAACAATCGACCATAGGTGAAATCAAGGACGTGACTTTGGTTTTGTGTGCGCATCCTGAAATAAAGACAACCCTTAATATTCAGGTAATTGACATGCCAGTGAGTAATTATTCAATCATCTTAGGAAGAGACTGACAAGCTTTGAYGAGTGGATACCTCTCACTCGATGGGACACACTTATTCGTTCCTTGAAATGGGAAGAACATCATAGTTCTAAGGGAGGGAAGAATTTCACMGTATATAGAAAGTATTCCACAACCTAATGTAAATTATGTCGAGGAGGACTTAGGAGTGTATTCCATCTTTTCCAATGAGGACAACACTACCTTGGAACAAATTGGCCTATAGGATGGGATGTGGCATATGCACTTTGATGGTTCATGATCCAACGAAGGTAATGGAGCTGGCATTATCTTGTACTCTCATGTAGGTAAAATTCACAACTTTTCATATAGGTTAGAGTTTGCTTGTACAAACAACGTCACTGAATTTGAAGCATTACTGCTAGGCATTGAAAATGCCTATAATTTAGGTTGTGATCACCTTACAGTTTTTGGGGACTCTAAACTTGTTTTAAACCTTGTACATAAAATATATTCTCCGAGCAACAAGTTAATGAAACGCTACACCCAAACGGTTTGGGCACTTATCTTGAACTTACTATCATTTAACATCACTCATGTTAAAAGGGAACTGAATTCAATGACCGATAGGTTAGTTGTTTTTGTAGCTTCTCCTACTTGACAACTTCTGCCACAAAGACCTGATTGCACTTTTAAATCTTTGTATCGTCCTCATATCCCTGACAATGTAGAGTCATGGAAGATTTTCCCTAGTGATGAAAGGATCTGTGCTTTCATACAAAATGAACCATATAATCCCAAAAAGATTATATCCATTGAAGACAACAAAATTCCAAAGGGCTTGACTCCTCTAGAAAGTTCATTTTCATCAAGTGATGTAGGCAAAAAAAAAAAAACTTAAAGAAGAGGAGTCAAAAAGAAAATTGGGTGAAACCATTTCCTTGAACATTGGAACACCCAATTGTCCAAAGAATGTTACGATAGGTGCCCAATGTATTGATGAAGAAAAATTGAAATTCACTGAGTTACTTCATGAATTTCAAGATGTTTTTGCTTGGTCTTATGAGGATCTTTGTGGTTTTGATTTTTCTCTTATACAACACGTCATTCCTATCAAGGAAGGAATAAAATTGGTTGGGAAAAAACAAAGACCCATTAACCCCGCACTTGAAGCAATTATTCAGAAGGAGTTGGAATTTTTTTTTAAGGTTGGAATAATTTTCCATGTTAAGTATTCTGAGTGGGTTTCCAATTTGGTTTCCGTTCGGAAAACAACTAGTCAGATTCGATTGTTCGTTGATTTTCGTGCATTGAATAGAGCGAGCATAAAAGACCATTTTCCTCTCTCTAATATGGAAATGATTTTGCAGCAAGTTGCAAGGTCACATATGATGTCCTTACTTGATGGTTTTTCTGGTTATAATCAAACCAAGGTAAAAGGACAGATAAATACAAAACCACTTTTATTACACGTTGGGGCACATTTGCTTATGAATGCATGCCTTTTGGCTTATCTAATGTAGGTGCAACTTTCCAAATAGCTATGCAGATAGATTTTGACGATCCGATTGGTAAGATTATTCATATTTATCATGATGACTTGACTGTATATTCAAAGAACCGATTGGATCATTTTGGTCATCTTAGAAAATTTCTCATGCGATGCAGGAAATTCAACATTTCTTTAAATCATTTTAAGTCTATTTTCGACGTTACCCAGGGCAAGCTCCTTGGGCACATTGTCTCTGATTTAGGAATAAGAGTAGATCCTCAAAGGATTGTTGCTATCCTAAAGCTTCCTGCTCCTACTTCCAAAAATGAGGTTCAAGCCTTTATGGGAATCATTAACTTTTTTCGTAGGTTTGCTCCTGATTTTGTTGTAATGGTAAAACCAATTCACAATATTCTTAAGCAAGATCGCTCATTTTCTTGGACTAATGACGTCGAAAATGTTTTCGTAAGGATTAATAAGGAAATCAATTCCGCACCGGTTTTGGCGAAGCCAGATTTTGATAAAGAATTTATTATATATATTAATTCCATAGAGGAAGCAGTCTCTACCATCCTCATACAATGTGATGACCAAGCTAACGGAAAACTAGTGGCTTACATGACTCAAATCTTGTCAGATGATGAATTCAAATATTCTTATATTGAAAAACATGTTTTTGCTCTTGTTAAAGCCATGGAGAAATTTCTCCACTTTATCTTAGGTAAGCACACGCTGGTAAAAGTCCTTTTACCTGCTGTCAAGTTTTTTCTCTCACAAACTTATCTTTCAAGGAAGCTTGCACATTGTCTTGTCAAGATCCAGGAGCATGCTTTAATTATCATGACTTGAAAAACCATTAAGGGATGTGACTTAGCCCTTCACTTGGCTCAACATGATGAAGCAAGTAAAGAAATTGATCATGTGGAGTATTTCTTTCCATGTCTTGGCCGAGCCCCGAGTTGTTATGTATCATGGCATTGCCCTCATTATCATTGTTGTTGGGAAGCATTGCACAATAGTGTTTAGTATCACCCAAATTTTTAATGGAAGCTTTATATGTGCTTTGGTTGGCCACGGGTTGTGCTTGGACATTCTCTTTACAGTGCTTTTAAGAGTTCGTTTCCTCTCGTATTCTGTTGAGAGTGGTTGAATATCATTTGATAACCCTCATTGTTAAGAATATTGTTAAAGGTTATATGTCTGTGATGAATTTGAAAAGGGCACGAGCTGTCTGTTTCTTCGAGGAATTATCCCTTAATTGAGTAATCTGTTATTACTCTATGTGCGCTGTGTTTAAACCCTAATAACGATCTTGATATCATTGCAAATCCAGTCGAAGGTAAAGAGTACTGTGTGTTTGCTTGGTCGATTGGGCACGATTTGGCTCTGTCTCTCGTTGGACAATTTTTAAAAGAAGTATGTACATGTTAAATTTACGAGAACTGATGACATTCAAAATGCAAGCAGACATTTTGTAAACATACAGGTGCAAAACCAGGGCCGTTGGACACCAGTGGAGGGTGTGGCGCTCGGTTTCCATTGAAAAGGAGTGCCAGCGCTGGACTATAGGACGAGGGGAGCGTTGTGTTTTTTTAAATTCGCAGGTTTTCAAGGGGAGCGCCGAGAGCGAGCTAGCGCTCTCTTTACTGCCCAAAGGGAGTGCCAGGCCTGTAGTGGCCTTACGCTCGGTTCATTCTTGTGCTTCAGCGCTCCCGTGTATCCTTCAAAGAAGCGCCGACAAATGAAGACTAAACAAACGCGCCCCTGAGTTCTGAAAATTGACTCTGTCAATTTTTAATTACTTTTCAGAAGATCCCCCAGACGAAGCCTGACAGATCGGAGATCTTGGACTATTGGGAGCTAGTCTGCGCAACCCTGCGAATGTAGAGCTCCAGCAAAGACTCTCCAATGGATTCCAGTGGGGGCTCTGCCCCTCCTCTAAACCCGCCTCCGGAGATCACTGCATTCAAAGCATTGATTGCCGCAACCACAAAGCGCCCTCTCACGGCTAGTCAGCAGAAGTTCGTCAAGAAATTAGATTCGATCCCCACGGTAGCTCTCCCTAAAGAAGAGACATGCAAAGCTGCTCTGAATCTCGCTGAGAGAGGGTTAATAGGCTAGTTCACGGGCCTCTGGCCGTCCCCAAAGTCGGTAGAGGACTGGACACAAAGAAACTGGTCACCCTTGATTAAAGAGGGGGTCAAGAGTTATTTTGTGGGCAAGGGGTTCTTCATATTTGTCTTCGAAAACCCAGATGACAGAAGTCTAATTTTCAGAAACGACCCTTATTTCATGGGACCACAAGGACTGTACTTAAACAAATGGTCTCCCGACTTTGATCCCACTCAGGATGTACCTTCTGCTGTTCCGGTGTGGGTGCGCCTCCCTCATCTGCCTCTTCACTATTGGAACCAAAAAACCTTCTAGATCATTGGCAACGCGCTCGGGAAATACATAGATCAAGCAACAAGGAAAGATCAGTTCTCATGCGCTCAAATCTGCGTCGAAGTCGACCTAGAAGAGGGTTTGCCTGAAGCAATCAAGCTCACCGTTGCTGGGTGGACTCACATCCATGAACTGGATTACGAGCAGCTCCCTTTCAAATGCAAATACTGCCATGGTCATGGTCACTTCGCCAAGCACTGCAAGAAAAAAGCAGAGGAGCAAGCAGACAATACAAACGAGGATCAATGGACAATAGTACAAAAGAATGCCCACCAAAAAAAGGGAAATGGAAAAAGGCATACCGCAGGAGCTCCAGGCAGCTCCAAGAACAATCAAGAAAAGGACGCAACACCGAAGGAATTAGAAAACACTCAGAACAACCCAGCAGGAGCGACTAAGGAAAATCAGGTGCAAACAGAAGCCCCTCCACTCAACGAAGAAGGGGGAGCAGCTATACAGGTAGAGGCCTCACAAGGCATCCCTCCCAATCCCTCTTATGCCGAAATAACAAGGAAAAAACAAGTGGAAAGCGCTGGTTCTTCAGAGGATGAAACCTTTGAGCGCCCCTCCAAAAGAGCAGGTAGGAAATCCCGCAAAGAATTAAGGGAAGAGGAAGCAGAGAGAATCAAAGTACAAGGAAGTCAATCCACCATAGAAATGTCCATCGACAGAAACACCAGATCAAGGCCTACAAAGGGAGGCCCTTCCCCCTCCTCTTAAGTAAATCATGAAGCTCACCTCTTGGAATTGCAGAGGACTAGGGAACGC
>WSFP011393388.1:0-27705 GCA_009831015.1 Picea engelmannii
ATATATATATATATATATATATATATATATATATATATATATATATATATATATATATATATATATATATATATATTACTTTAATGTTAATTAAGTACAAAAAATGTGGGTCATAAGTTAAAAAATGGGACTCATAGCCTCAAGTGTCTATATACACCAATATAAAATATAATATAAAATCTATGCTTAGGGCCTTTCCCCCGCATGTGTGTCCCTGTAGTAGACTACGTCATTGGCTAGACATCGAAAGAGATGCACCTAGTCCCATGGAACACCAACTTCCTATCATTTCATCTACTCTGACATGCCCCCTATCTAAATCATTGATAGCTGGTGTGTAAGATGATCCAAATTTCTCTAGACGTTCTGTAGAGTCCTCTCCATTCTCTCAACATCCCCGCCTGGCTACTCCATACCGTGTCCTCTGCGACCATGATGTGGGTATATATCATGCCTCCTCAGTCCAATGTCTACACATTCGTAACATTTTGTTATATTTTTTTATCCTTGTCAAAAATATTTACTTTTGGTTTGTTTCATGAGAAGTTTATAAAATCAATAAAAATTAAATAAATTTGAAAATTTAAAAATATTGTTTACATATCTCGCTAAATGTGGAACCGGGTGGAAAAATCATGTTTGGATCCCTAGAGAGTTTATCCATTCATATGGATAGTCCTCAATCATTATGATTTGGCATTTCCACCAATCAAATAGGGTGTTGTCAGAAGGATTTTTCAGACACCCACCTCCTAGTCGTTGTATCATTGCAGACTATTGTAGAGTACATGGTTTGTGTAACCTATGTGGTTCCATAAAGACTCTCTATCTCATCACATACACCCTCTCTAAGAAGAAGAAGGTGCATAAGATATTGTCATATCCAACATTTTTCCTTTTCCCTTTCTTTCATTCAATGAGTTGCTTCTTCATGCTCTACACTAATTAGGTACTCCGGTCATAAATATCTAGTCATAAGCATTCTATGGTATATAAAACTTATTTTCGACATGCTTGGTGTAATGATACATATCTTGCAGTCGTCGTGATGGTCTGTAAGATAAAATTTAGGCTGAGGATCTCTATGTTGTGGATAGGGACCTGACTCCCAACCCGTTGTGTCCCTTGGGTACAATATAAGGAAATGTACTCCTCGATTGTCATACTTATTCCTCCTCGGGTATGGAGGTTTTCCATGTTGTAACACTTACTTATATTGAGAGGGGGGGGTGAATCAGTATAAGACTATTTTTATTTTCTTACAATATTTATCAATTTATTACTTTACCAGCTATAATCAATTAATGATAAATGTATACAATCATACAATCCATAGTATGCAAATATTTAACATGGAAACCCAAATGGGAGAAAACCACAAAACAATTCTTTTATAAAATCATGTAGGCACCAACCTATTGTTACAAAGTTTACATGCACCAACCTACAAGGGACACCAATCCCATGATTTGGGCACCAACTCAACACTTCATGTAGGTACCAACATACTACTGCAATATTTACAGGCACCAACCTACAAGAGACCAATCCCCTTAGTTGAGCGCCAACTCAACACTACCTGTAGGAATCTACCTACAGCTACAATATTTGTAGGGACCAAACTATAGGAGACACCAATCCCCTTAGCTAAGAACCAACTCAACAATATGTAGGCACCAACCTACTAGAGACACCAATCTCCTCAATCTGTCAATAATGTCAAATCTTCTCTTTCCCTCAATCCTTCACTTGCATAAAATTGTTTCTTTATCTTTGTATTTACAACACATTCTTTCATTTTGCAATCTTCTTGATTTCATAAGCTCCTTATAACTTGCACCTCCCAACCACCCTTAAATTATTACATTATCTTCCTTTCATTCCCTGGGATCCTAGTACCTCACAGACTTAGAGCTTCTCTTCACACGATCCACACACACGAAATAGATTCGGGAAATGATGTTTATATAGCGCATGCTTCCATGGATTTTTCCACATAAAAAATATGTCCATGGGGTCGACTCCATATCTCCTCAAAGAAAATATATCAAAAATAATTTCTTTGTTCATGTTTCAAACCTTGATGCTCAGCAGTCATCTAATCTAACCTTGATTTGATCTTGACCGTCGATCTTTTCTTATTCTCTATCTAATACAACACACACATTACCTCATTGTTCAGCACCCATTGGATCTGGTTCGTGATCAATTATCATTCTTTGATATCTTCTTAGCATATCGGGACCACCAGGTCACAAATCATATCACTCAATACTTAGTAGTCATTGGATCTTCCTTTGAATTAATCTTGACCGTTGATCTGCTCACTACCCTCCAAAACACACAATACTTCCTCAATGCTATATAGTTTTTGAGACATCTTCTCAATTAAATATTAGGCATTGATCTCATTCATCATCTATTAACACATGCAACATAGCTTCAATGCTCAATGAACGTCCAATCTTTCTTTCAGATTTAATATTGACCATTGGTCTGTTTACTATCCACCAAAACACAACATGCAATCAAAATGCAAAACCAATATCCAATCAGTCCTCAATTTAAATGTCGACCATATATTTTCTATCTCTAGCCATCAGAACGCTCAACACGACCCTGAAACTTGACAAGCGTCTGATCTGGACTTCAATTCAATCTCAGTCATCTATTTTTCATATTGATAGTTTACTTCATCATTTCTTCTATACCTACTTTTGCATCCTCCAAAATAAACCTCTGCATTCCACCGCTCTTATTTTTCACCCATACTTAGAAAGTTTCATATAATTCATCGTGCTTCGCAAGACCCCTTTGTCTTACTGATCTTGCATACTTAGAAAAATTCTTATAATTCACCGTGCTTCATGAGACTTCTCCATCTAACTGATTCATTCTTGATACTTATTCAATTTTTGAGATCTCACTACAGGCCACGATGAATTTATGATTCTTCTATACATACACCTGAATCCAATTGTTTCGATCCATTCGTTATACTTAGTCAATTTTCGAGATCTCACCACGGGTCCATGCTCATTTCATTATTTCTTCACATACTCTCGATTCTCCGCCTCCCTGCAACAATACACTTTTGTCTCGATACTTAGTCAATTTTTTTAAATCTATACATACACCTAAATCTATTTGTTGTGATCCATTGTGTTGATGTTGCAGATGAGATGGCTTCTACATGGACTTCTTCTACATTTCTACTGGATGATGTTGCATCAGTACGTGTCTTGAAACATGGCACTGCATATGGCAGCTGTAGAGCTTCTTGTTATGGCATTGGCATGGTATTGACATGGAATCCCTCTTATGTATCACTCATC
Source organism: Picea engelmannii (assembly GCA_009831015.1). Taxonomy (NCBI): domain Eukaryota; kingdom Viridiplantae; phylum Streptophyta; class Pinopsida; order Pinales; family Pinaceae; genus Picea; species Picea engelmannii. The sequence goes on from WSFP011393388.1 coordinate 3,336, forward strand.
TTACTAAACACGTGGTGTTGATGTGGCATCTGATCTTTCCCATTGGATGTCGAGCCCCAATACTTTGATATTAACCATTGATATCTGGAGATAAACGGATAGGATTTATCCAATCCTGGGTCTACCATTCTTCACGAAAAATATCAACTTTGTGTGTAGGGTCTTGTGGCTTTCCAATTTTCATTCAAACTAAGTGATAACACCTTTTCATTATAAACCCTTTGAACATTATTTTCCCAACGAATGTGGGATAAATCCTTTATCGTTGTTTGCTACATTTTTTTTGAAAGGATATTGTTTGTTAAGCTCAACGTTGCTTAGATCTACAACTGGGTCATCTCATTCTCCCCATACCTTTGTATGGAATTTAGAAACACATCGTGCCTTTGTTGGCCTGGTTAATTCGAGTGATTCCTCAATTTATTCTTTATCAAGGTCATTTCGTCCAACTTCATTTTCATTTTTCACAGTCATTCTACCTTCATACATAGCCTCATCACCACACATAACCTCATCAATGCACAAATCATGGACATTTCCTCTGTATTTTTGGTCTAATTCTCTTTGGTTTTACCAGACTTCCCTCATCATTCACAATTCTCCCCCTACCTATGACATCAATGGCATCTATTATTGTCACATTCATGTCTACCTTTGACATCAATAACAACACATTGTCCAACAAACTCTCCCTTTGTCATTGATGGAAATAACCCTTGGTCAGTTTTGATCTGCTACAACCATATATGTTTTCTATGTATTTCTTTCTACAAATATCCCCCTTTATTTTTACTCTCCCCCTTTGACATCAATGGAAAAGGGATTTATCCCCCTTACATTGTACTTTTTATTCTAAGTTATGCAACCAACAACCTTCTCATCTTTCTACAACTCCCCTTGAGATTGGGATCCTATTTTAGTTCTTTAGTGATTGGATGGCATAAGTACCAACCTCAATTTATGTCTAGATACTCAAATACTTATCTAGGAAGAGGTTTTGTAAAGATTTCAGTAACATGTTCCTTTGTGCCAATATATTCTAGCTTGACATTTTGTTTTGTGACTTTCTCTCTTAAGAAATAATGCTAGATTGGAAGGTTATTTGTCTTCGAATGCATGACAAGATTATTGGAGATATTTATTGCACTAGTATTGTCACATAGTATTTATATTGGTTTATTATACTCTACATGAATATCCTTCAACAATTTTTTCATCCAAAGGACTTATGTACAACATGTTGTTGCTGCAATTTATTTTGCTTCTATTGTGGATAGGGAAATTGATGATTACTTCTTGTTGAACCAAGACACTAGACTATTTCCCAGAAATAATGCTCCACCACTGGTCTTTTTATATCATCCACACTACCTTCTCAATATGCATATGTGTAAGATAGAGTAAAGTATTTTCCTATGGGATACCATAGACCAAATTCCAACATGCCTTTCAGATTTTTGAATATTCTTTTGACTACCTGCACATGTGTTTCCTTTGATGCATCTTGAAACCTTCCAACTAACCCTACAGTTTGCATTATATCTATCCTTGAAGTTGTCACATATAGTTGGTTTCCTATCATTGATCTATACATAGTTTGATTAGCTTTCTTTGATTCATCCTCTTAACTTAATTTACAACCAATGACCATGGGTGTGTTGACATGTTTGCAGTCTTCCATTTCAAACTTCTTCAACATCTCCTTGATGATTTCTTCTAAGAAATATATATTCCTTTGTTCGTTTGAGAACTATGCAAACCTAGGAAGAAGGAAAGTTATCAAAGCATATACATCTCAAATTCTTTTTTCATTTTTTCTGAAAACTTTTGGCTCATTCTATCAACATTAATTCAAAAAATGATATCATCCACATAAACTACAATGATTAACATCTTTGCATTGTCTATTTTGATGTAAATATTTATATCCGTTGTTCCTCTTTTGAAATCTTGTTGTTGCAAGTACTTGTCAAGTCTTCAATACCATGCTCTATGAGCTTTCTTTATTCCATAAAGTGATTTCTTCAATCCACAAACATAATATTCATTATCTAACAATAAGGATCCTCCAGGATGTTCAATGTACACTTCTTCATCTAAATCTCCATTCAAGAATGTTGACTTGACATCCATCTAATACACCTTAAAATTCATGAATCTTATTGATCTGAAAATCCTTAGATACCACATATTCCTTTAAAATATACCTGTGAGCATCTAACCTGATTCATAATTAATTCTTGATCATATTAAGGTGTTTTGCAGAAAAATGATGATGTGCTCCTTATCCAAAAAATCATAAGTTGGTGATTAATTTGAAGATTTATGAGATGACACAACATAAAAGAAAAGAACTCAAATGACATATATTGATGACATGAATTACTTCATCTTCAAGTCCTCTTTAGATAGTAAGATTTCTCTTCACCATCTCAAAATGCCAAATTATATTACAATATGGACTTACAAAAATCCAATTTTATGGACTCTCTTTAATTCCCCTGCTCAAACCCAAAGAATGATTTCACCATTGAATTCCTTGTGAAATTATGATAAAAATGAGTACAATGTCGACCATATTCTGAAGTGGCTCAATGTTACCCTCTTTACAAGCCAAACGAGGACTTATGACGCTCATTAATGGAAATATAGAATAAGGCTTTTACAAATGACCTATGGTCATAAGACATACCTCAAATTCATACTCCTCTTGAGAAAACGAGAAAAATGAGTATAAAGTTGCCTATGTGCAGTCAACATACATCATGGCATGCATATCAAGACAATACCATACTTGGCTTCTCTTCTTGCATGCAAATATAGGCATTTGTATGTTCTTGGGATCCATGTTGACCTCAAACTTCCTTCCTATCTCAAACTTTGTGTTCTCTTGTTCCTTGCACCCATAAATATGTTGTGGGTCCTTAACCTCCATCGAAAACATGGGGTTGGAATTAACTTTTTGGTTAGGCAGGTTCCCAACAAACCCACACCCATAGCAGAATTGGTTGGGTCATTGGCATATTATATAGTGGGTTGCAGGGTCAAACCCCATCGACCACAATATATATATTATTTTAGTTGTATTGTTGGTTGGACATATAAATATGCCCCTGTGAATATATATTATGCGGTTAGCGTATAGTTTGAACGCCCCATGGAATGTGGATGTGGTTACATGGAACTTCTAAATGAACTAGGGGTTGAGGGCTTAGGTCCTAGGCCCTTTTTCCACCAATTAAAACCTTTACCAAACTTCAATTAAATTTCCGCCACTTATGGTTAAGTAACATTGGTGTGGTGTATTGGCAACGAAGGTTTGTATAAGGTTATAGGAGGTCATGAGTTTAACCCCCGTCGACTCCTATAATTTTGATAAACACTAACCATTAATGGCCAATGGGAGGCTACCACATGGCATCCTCTCATTGGTCTATCTCTACCACTTGTCAATAGACGATTGGTCTGCTTGGACTGCCAAGTCACTTTTCCAACTACACATGCCACATCACCTACTTTCCATGTGTCACCATGTGAGGTCACCTACATCAACAGTCTATGGCTTATATGGTCATACCACATGTCACCCTTGTAGTCATGACACGTGTCACCTTTGACCCTTTGACTTTTTCCTTTTTTTCCTACTTTGACACAAACTTTGACCAACCATATCTTTTGCATATGAACTTTGTTTGAGGTGATTTTTACACCGTTGGAAAGATATCACCAAGCTCTACGCATTGATGGTGTTTTCAAAATAATTTGAGATGATTGAATTTTAATCATTTATAAATCCTTATGGACCTCTATGAACATTCTAGATCTTCATGAACATTTTGTAAATGTTCTGGATCCTCCAAGATCACACCTTTCAACCGAAGAACTTTTGGACCTCCAAAAATATATATATCCAACAACTTAGTGATGATAACCCTAACTCACTCTTCCACCTTATTGAAATGCTCTTATCCAGTAACTTAGTGATAAAGTTTTTTCACTCTTCCACCTTGCTGGATATTCTAGAACTCAATCTTCATATTGGATCTTAGATTTTAGGTATTAGATCAGTGTACTTCTGTCTACTTCTGAAATATGGCTCTAACTCTAGCCTATAGCACTGTCACTAATAGAATACAACTTTGGTTTTGGCTCATATATTCTCTAATAACAAAATTCATGTTTATTGAATCTTTGTAATACCTTAATCCTATATTCAACATCCACTCCCATCTCCTATTCTACTGAAGATAGTTTGCCTCAGCCAATATGAAACCAATTTGAATGTTGATCTATTCCTTTCCCTTTTGGAATCATTGTTCTTGTATTGTTGATGTATTTTTAAGAGTCTTTGAATGAATTCCATGTCCATTCCTTTTCTCCTACCTTGAAAATATTTCTACTTGTATTGTCATCATCTGTGCTTGAATTCCTTCTTCTCAAGTTATACATCCATACGAACATGACATAGTATTTTGAAGATGCTTATATCATATCTCTTTACAAGTATATATCTATTATTTCTTTACAAAAAGGATTATTTCTCATTTACCAGCTCTAGGAATTTTTACATAACTTCGATGTTCTTCCCGCTTTTGATCTACTTGTTCCAACTTCTTGCATCCTTGTTTTCCTTATCCTTTGGTACTTTATAATAAGAATGTTGACTTAGACAATTTGATCCATATGTATCCCTTTAGTTGATAACAAGACAATACAATAGTCTCTCTTGTTGTTGAAAGGCTTAGAAATCTCTATAAGATCCTTCTCACTCCTTTAACAAAGTGGCCATATAGAAACCCTTTTACAAGATTTCTCTCACTTCAAACAATATGTAAGGTGGCTATATAGAAATCCTTTTACAATATTCCACTCACTCTTAATAACATATAAGGTGGAAATATGTAAACTCTCTTACAAAATTCCTCTCGCTCTTATCAATATATAAGGTGGCAATATAGAAATTTTATAGAAATCATCTCACTCTTATAATCTACAATGAGTTGCCTACAAGCCTTCTAAATAGACTTTAGGAGATATATACATATGCATATTAGCTCACATTTTAAAAATATACATATTTACAATGAAATATTTTATGATGGATGGTTTATTCATGGACTCATCCTCCCCTTGGTACTAGAAGGAGTCTCACAACTTCCTATCTTTGAAAATGCCAATGACATTGATGTTGAATCTGACATAGAATCTGATGTTGAATCCAAGAAACCATTATACCAAATGACAGGTCTTCCCAGTAACCTATATAACCTCTCCTTGTGAACACCAAGCACTATTGTTGTGTCTTGAGCAATTTCCCTTGAATACACAAGTACCTGGCCATTCTGGAATGTGACTGCATAACCTTCATCTTCAAAATACACAATTGAGAGTAGGTTTACTTTCAAATATGAAACATATAACATATGCTATATTCCTAGAAATCCTCCTAAATTGAGAGGGAATATTACATATCCATACCCTCTTATTTCTTATCCGGTGTTAGTTCCATATCCTACATAGAAATATGTGTCGGACTCTGAGAAAGTCATAAATACTGATCTCATCCCGGTCATGTGGCGAGATGAGCCATTTTCCACAAACCATTCCTCAATGTTTTCATATATCACTTTGTTAAGACCAACCATTAGGAAGTATTCTTTCTCAAATCTTTCAGTAAGATTATTAACTTCATATGGGGTTGTTGCTTGTCTTCTTGAAAGTGTCTTCACATATTTCTAGTGTTTCTTCGGACATAAGTGTTGATAAAGTTTCCATCACTTCTTGATTTTATGTCCACTCTTATCGCAATAAGAGAAGAGTGTCTTGTTCCCATCTTGGAACCACAATCCCTTCCTATCATTCCCCCTTTTCCTCTATTTTGAGAAATGACCTTTACCTTTAACCTTCTTCTTGGATGGTTTTTCTTGCACTGATTTTCTTCTTAGACACTTCTCCATATCATGGTTACTAGTTTCACAGGAAGCACATGGATACATAGACCATTTACCAGTGAGAAACATCTTCATTCCTTCTTTAGAGTGCACATCTTTCTTTGGATATGTCTTACACATGTTACCTTTCTCTAGAATGGAAGGTAAGACTAATTGTTTATGAAGGACCTCTTCATCTGAAGTTCTCTTTGTTTCAGAGATCTTCGATCACTCTCCATCCTGACGAGAAAAAAAATAATATGAGGATTCATCCTTGTCGATCATTCCTTTTGAAAGATATAGTCCCTTTTTGCATTGAAGACTTTACATTCTCAGCCAGCCAATCATCATGGATTGATTTTGATGGTGCCAATATCTGATCCTTGGTCTGCAAATCCCTTTCCAACTCATCAAAATACCTCTATGGAATTCCTCATGACATATCAGTCGGTCTTGCAACCTCTGCTTCTCTTCCCTGAGAGTTTACAACTACATCATTAACTCATAATTCTCCTTCTAGATTTCTCAATTAATATTCATCTGCAACCTCAACTTCATGAGAAATTTACTCATTTTATCTTCTTGATAAGAGTCTTCAAAATATTCACCAACTTAAGTCTTGGATATTGTCACATCAACAACTTGCAAATTCATGTCAAATCTAGATTTGATACCACTTGATCTGAAAATACTTAGATACCACTTATTCCTTTAAAATATACATGTTAGCATCTAACCTGATTCAGAATTAATTCTTGTCGTATTGAGGATTTTTTTGGAAAAATGATGGTGTGCTCCTTATCCAAAAACTCATAAACTGATGATTAATTTGAAGATTTATGAGATGACACAATAGAAAATAAAAGAACTCAAATTACATATATTGATGACATGTATTACATCATCTTCAAGTCCTATTTAGATAGAAAGATTGTTCTTCATCATCTCAAAATGCCAAATTACATTACAATATGGACTTACAAAAATCCAATTTTATTAATTCCTCTTCTCAAACCCAAAGAATGAGCTCACCATTGAATTCCTTGCAAAATTATAAGAAAAATGAATACAAAGTTGACCATATTCTGAACTGGCTCAATGTTACCCTCTTTACATGTCAAACAGGGCACTATGGCGCTCATTAATGGAAATATGGACTAATACTTTTACAAATGACCTATGATCATAAAAATGACCTCAAATTCATACTCCTCATGAGAAAATGAGAAAAATGAGTATACAGTTGCCTATGTGAAGTCAATATACCTCATGGCATGCATATCGAGACAATACCATACTTGGATTCTCTTCTTGCATGCAAATATAGATGTGTGTACATCCTTGGGATCCATGTCGACTTCAAACTTCGTTCTCATCTCGAAATTTGTGTTATATTGGTCCTTACACCCATAAATACGCTGAGGGCCCTTGACCTACATATGAAACTTAGAGTTGGCATTAAATTTTTGGTTAGACGGGTTCCCAACAAACCCACACCCATAGTGGAATTGGTTGGGTCATTGGCATATTATATAGTGTATTTTTGGTTGAACATATAAATATGTCCCCACGAATATATATTATCTGGTTAGTACATATAGTTTTAACTACAACAAATTTTTCCTCACTCCATGTATCTTGCTTGAATGGCCTTCCATTTCCCTCTGCAGACTTGAAGTACCATTTTTGTTCACTCCAGAGCCAAAAATGCACATTTTTATACATATACACTCCCTATCAGTTATACAACAAGCGTATATGCAAGTTGCTCCACCACAACCCATGTACATTGGGTTTGGTGCTCAAAAATTAAAAATTATTTCAAGTTTCCATGCCATGTCACAAAATCCATGATCCTTGACCTTCCATATAATGGAAACGCTCTAAATCAGCCCTTCAGTTCTATCTCAAGGCCATAAATTGAGCCATATCCAAGCCTTGAATAAATTCAACAATTCAACTTTGAGAGCAAAGACACTCTAGAGAAATTTCACTTCATATTGAGTTTGCATCCCTTTGTCCTTAAAAATCTGAACTTCGTGTGTTCAACACCCAAGCTCTTCCTTCTTTATGATGGAGAACCTCATTGACTCCTATATATGAGCTTTCCTTTGTGGAGGATTGAAGTGGTGGAGGCCTAGCTCGAGGGACTTAGTTTATTGGTTCAAATGTCTACCATTACAGAAGTTTGTCACCTATGTACTTCTACTGAGTATTTTAATAGAAATATTATTTTCTCGTCCAATTGATATCTTGCAAATATTTGAATTACTATTCCATGGGTGTATTTGTCATGTATGTTAATGTATTATGCTAATTCATATGCTGACATCATATATTATCACCATATTCTTTTGTATCTTGGTTGTTGAGGACAAGTTGCAGGTATAAATCTTTGGGTCACGTGCTCAACGTCGATCTTCTTTGAACGTCCGGACAAGGTAGGATTTTAGCCTTGTATTTTTAGCATTTCATTTATATAGCATATTTGAGATTAGAGTTTATTTATGGGTGTCATTCCATTTGTTGTGGTTTACCCCTAGCCATAGAGATATTTTCCCCATAACATAAATTCCCCATGGAATGTGGACATGGTTACATGTAACTTCTAAGAAAGCCAGGGGTCAAGGGCTTGGGCCATTTCCCCTTTTTTCCACCAATTAAAACATTTACCAAACTTAAATTAAACCGCCACAACTTAACAAAGCTTTGTATAAGGTTATAGGAGGTCGTGGACTCAACCCTCGTCGACTCCTATAATTTTGATAACCACAAATGATTAATGGCCAATGGCAGGTTTCCACATGCAATCCTCTCAATGGTCTATCTCTGCCACTTGTCAATATGTGATTGGTCCACTTGAACTGTCATTTCACTTTGCCAACTAGACATGCCACAACACATGTCTACTACGTGTTGCCATGTGAGGCCACCTACGTTAGCAATGTATGACATTTATGGTATTGCCACATGTCACCCTTGCAATGGTGACACATGTCATCTTTAATTTGACCCTTTGACTTTTTTCTTTTTTCCCTAGTTTGACTCAAACTTTGACCATCCATGTATTTTGCATACGAACTATGTTTGAGGCAATTTTTATGTTGTTGGAAAGATATCGTCGAGCTCTATGCATTGATGGAATTTTCAAGAGCATTTGATATGGTTGAATTTTTAGCATTTATGAATCCTTCTAGAACTCTGTGAGCATTATGGATATTCCTGGACCTTCTGTGAACATTATGGATCCTTCTGGATCACTTGCAAATGCCAAAAAGATTATATTGGCTTCTAGTCTTGCAACAAGAACAAAAGTTTCTTCAAATTCAATACCTTCTACTTGAGAATACCCTTTATAGACCAGTCTTCTACTTGAGCTTTTAAACTGATGATGATTTTCTCAGTTTCATCAAAACTTTATCTTATATAGAGCATTTATTTTCTACACTTATTCGTTGATCCTTTTGTAGGTGTTTCTTGTTCCTCAGTCTCTTTATTTCAGTTACAACACATATGAGCTCTCCTTCAAGATCTACTTCTGCATTAATATCGAGATTGTCTTCTTTTGTTGAGTCTACATTTTCATTTTCTGGGACATCAATCTATGTTTCTAGAACCATCAAGAGAATTTTGTATGTTTCATTGTCACTATCATCAGACAAGTTGGTGTCTTCATTGGTATATAGATTCTTCTTTTGTCTATAGAACGTTCTCCTCTTTTCATTGTTACCCTTCTTGTACCTTTTGAAACTAGAATCTTCTTTTACATTGTTGTTTCTATTCTCTGCATAAGGAAATTTAGCAGCAAAGTGTCCTCCTTATCCACAATTAAATAATTTGAAGGGAAGCTTGCCTTTTTATTTGTGTGTTCCTCTCTTGAGATTTCTGAGAAAGTTACCTTCTTCTATATCCTATTCACTATCTAAGCTATCATTTATTTTGTATTATTTTGTCTTTATCTTCTTTTATGCCTTGAAAGTTGCTTCCTTCCTTGATGGATTTGTTGTCTTATCCTGTTGTATCCTCATTTCATATGCAGTGAGGATTCCTTGTAACTCATCCATTGTCAGATTGTCTAATTCCTTTATTTCTTCAATAGAATATATTTTGGGATTAAATCTTGAGGGAAGTTACCTAAGCACTTTTTTCACATTGATGGTTTCTTTAACCTCTTCACCCAGCTATACTCTAATGGTGTTTACAATCTCATATACATGAAGGAAATAGGTTGTGATATTTTATTATTCATTCATCTTAAGGGTCTCAAATTGTCCTCTATGGTTTTTGTAGTTTTTCCTTCTTTACCTTGTCATCCCCTTCATATATATTATGTAACTTGTCCCACATTTCTTTTTTTGAACGACAATGTGTGACTTTGACAAATACTAATTCTGCCATACTGCATAGAATTGCATTCATGGACTTAGAATTATTATCATTGAGCCTCTTTCCATATGTATCTATAGGTGGAATTTTTGGGGTTATGTAACCATTCTCAAATGCACTCCAAATGTCAAACCCAAGTGCCATCAAATAGGGTTTCATTCTTATGCTTCATAAGACATAATTTTATCCATAAAACAATGGAGCTTTGTTTTTGGAAAATTCTTCTTGTTTATCCATTTGTGTCATAGGGATTCACCTTCCAGTGGTTAGATTGTTTCTGAAGGAATCTGGATCTAAAGGAAATTGTTGGAACACTTACTTATACTGAGAGGGGGGGCTAAATCAATATACGACTATTTTTTTTTTCTTACAATATTTATCAATTTATTACTTTACTAGTTATAATAAATTAATGATAAATGTATACAACCATAAAATCCATAGTACACAAAGATTTAACGTGGAAACCCAAATGCAAGAAAACCACAAAACAATTATTTTATAAAATCGTTCAGGTACCAACCCATTGTTACAATGTTTGCATGCAACAACCTGCAGGAGACACCAATCCCCTTAGTTGAGCACCAAATAGGCACTTCATGTAGGTACCAACATAGAGTTTCAATATTTGCAGGCACCAACCTGCAGGAGACACCAATCCCCTTAATTGATCACCAACTCAACACTTCATGTAGGCACCAACCTACAACTACAATATTTGTAGACACCAATTGTTGGCATAGGGGCAACCCCAGGGTTCAACGCTCAAGAGCGCACCAAGAAGCCCTAACTACTGGCCCTTTCGGCAACAATTGCGAAGCAGATGTAGTTTCACCCAAAGTATCTATGGGGGGGTTGTAGGACAGAGATGTCTACAACCAGGGGAATATCAAGTGGATCTTAACACAATATAGTGCAGTGTAACTAGCTCACTCATCCCTAAAATATACTCCACATTCTATAGATCTGATCTAATACAATAATGCAATAAAAATATAACAAAGACAAAGATAAAGCATCAATCGTACACACATAACACTAGGTATATGTGGTTCACCCTCTCTCTAGGGCTACGTCCACAGAATTGTGCTTATGATATATTAAGGTAAAGCTTATAGTTCTTATATGCACTCTTTGCTAGAAAATCTTCTTCTTCTTCTCTCTTTCTCTCCCCCTCCTGTGCACCCAGCTGAAGATCTTAGAATGCCAGAAGGCTCTTCCTCTTAGCCCTTCTCTCACTCACAATACAATATTCTCTCAATGAACAACAATCAATAACAATTCTAAACAACAGTACCAACTTCTACCAACCCGACCTAGGTCCTCTTGACCTTGATTTATACATTACAATTTTTCACTAAAAGCCTTAGGTCGAAACCTATGTGCCAAAACCCTAAATACCAAAACCCTAGGTGTCTAAAACCCTAGGTTAACTTGACCCACTTTTCCTAGGCTTCACCAGCCTGTCTTTCCTTTCTTCCTGCACGGTGCTAACGGTGGATTTTCCTACTATCTGAGTTGTCCTCAATCCATGTACCTTTCTTATCTGTCATCCATGATCTCCTCATCCAACGACTAGATTTCTTGGGCTTCACTCCTTCTTTTCTTCTCTTTTTCTTACTTCGACCCAATAATAGTCACCGTGTCTCCCACGAAGTTCACATTTTACCTCTTCTTCCTTGATCTTCACTTGATTCCATACCCAAGGGCCAACACCAATCTGCATGAGACCCCAATCCCCTTAGTTGAGCACCAACTCAACAATATGTAGGAAACAAGGTATTGGAGACACCAATCTCCTAAATCTCTCAATAAAGTTAAATATTCTCTTTCCCTCAATCCTTCACTTGCATAAAACTACTTATATGTCTCTATTTCCACAACACATTATTTTAGCTTACAATCTTCTTGATTTCCTCAGAAGTTCATTAGACATTACACCTCCCAACCACCCTTAAACGATTTCAACATCTTCCTTTCATTCTCTAGTGTCCTCAAACCTCAGAGCCTCATAAATTCTCTTCACATGATCCACACACACTAAACAGATTTGGGAAATGATGTTTATATATTTCATGCTTCCATGGATTTGTCCACATAAAAAACATGTCCATGGGGTTGGCTCCAGATCTCCTCAAAGAGGGGCTATCAAAAATCCTTTCTATGTTCACATTACAAACCTTGATTCTCAACAGTTGTCCAATATAACCTTGATTTGATCTCGACCGTCGATCTTTTCTTATTCGTTGTCTAATATAACACACAAATGACCCCATTGCTTAGCACTTGTTGGATATGGTTCCTAATCAATTCTCATTTTTTGATCAGTTATTAGCATATTACAACCATCGGGTCATACAAAATATCACTCAATACTCAACATGCGCCAGATCTATTAGAAATAATCCTAAGTCCTAACTAGACCTTAACAACTAGTTATTTATGATACGATTGTGGGGTCATTACATTGAGTTGTATTATTAATGTACCATTGATGTACATATGAAATTGACTTGTCTTGGTGCCTTTTCTTCCCATCTTCTTTTCCTTCTTGATTTTGTTCGTTATTTTAATTTCTTTCCTATATTCTTGCTCTTATTTATGTCATGTGGTATCAGAGCATTGTGATACCTATGTGCCTGTGAATGAGTTTGAAGGATAAGGTTAATTTTTCCTGTGTAATACTTCTAACATATACAAATTCTAATAAAGGATGAATAATTCGATATGTTTTTGGGTGATCTCAGAGAGGAAATCATAAAGGACTATATTTTCTACCAATCCAAATTAGAGGTCATCGATTATGAAACCAGTCGAGAGTATGAGAAGGAATAAAAGATAGCAGCGTGTACAAAAGTTATAGCAATGCTTTTGTTTGATGAAGATGGCGAGAGAGTGACTCTTCCTGCTATCCCCCCCACGCTTGGTCTAAAAGCATAATATGGATGATAGGTTTGTTGGATTTTCTGGTATGATTTTCTAGTATTGGTTATAGTTGGTGGGTGAATCTATCTACATGAGATGTGTTTTATCATGTGTTCCTTTCTAGGTTTGTTTGGATGGTCACATGTATGCTAGTGTTGATTTCCATGGCCTTGGATAAGCATTTTCAATGACATATGGCATGGATGTGCCATCAAACTTTGTCAAAATTCCTCTAATTTATCTTCCACTGGAATTCTTCCAGATATTTGTATTATTATATTATTCTTGGGTAGCGATAGATATTGTTAGCCAAAAAAAACTATCAATGGTATGGACCAAATACCTTGTTGAATGTAAAAGTTTGATTTATTTGCTTGCTAGAAATATTTTGACAAATCGTAACTTCTCGCTGGAAGTCATTGCAAGATACACTTGAGGTGCATTGTTGCTCAATTCCTTCTCACTAAATGACCTACAATGAAATAGAAATTGAAAATTGATGCCTTGGTCCTTGTCATAGCGGACTGACATTTTTGTTGAAATCTTAAATAATGGATGAAGAAGATCAATTGAAGAAACCTAACATATTGTCAGGTAATTGAAGGAGGGTTTGGAAATGGTGAAGAACAAGTGTTCCAATTTGAAATTATGTGTTCTCGCTCGTATTCTGAGTGCCCTACGCTCCTGCGCTTTTTTTTTAGAGGATTACTCTTTCTAGTTTCTTTATATTCTCTTCTTGTTTCTATGACCAAAAGACTCCATGCTTAAATGCATTGAATGCCTCTACAAATTCATGGAATGAAGAGTATTAGAGCTCATTATTCTTATTCTCTTCCTCGGACGGAAGGCCTTGAATTCTCCTCAATCTTTGAGGAGGTAGGTTAGCCACTTTGAGTGATCATCTCCCGGTGAAAATCGACGTGCCTTCCTAAATTTGAAACTACGTTCACCAAACATACCGCTACAAATCCCTAAAATACAAGACAAACACAAACAATTTTATCAATATTCTGATTCAAATGGATTAATTCTTGGGACCAGAATAATGAAAATGTGGGCTCGGGCCCTTCCAAACAAATGAATGGGTTGATTAAGTCTCATGGACCCATGCACAAAGGTATGATAGGAAGTTTTCATGTTCTCCACAGATACACCTTATCCGGTGTAAGTACCCATGCTTTGTGGGGCACCCTCCAGCAATACTTTGGCACAGGGGCAAACCCAAGGTTCAACGCTACAACAATGCACCAAAAAAACCCTAACTATCGGCCCTTTCGGCAACACCTGAAAAGTAGATGAAGTCTCACCTGAGGTAGAGGCAGGGGTGGTTGTAGGACTTAGGTGTCTACAACCTTATATAGGACACAGATCTGTGATTGTAATACTTAACAAAGCACATATCACCAATAGTTCATCAATATTTAACCACTATATACTCTGCAGATAAAATAGAGCATCACATCATTCATTCATATCTGATGTATCTAAGCACTTATCATAGAGAAGTAGGTTGGATCTAATAGATTCAGGCACTAGCACATTCATATAATTCATATATAACATCTATGTACATCATTAGAACAAAGCATAAACAGATCTATCTATCTATATCAAATCACTTAGCAAGTAAATACATAAACACATAAACACATTGCACAAATCATAGCAACACAACACGTACGTGGTTCACCCCCACCCTAGGGCTACATCCACCAACTCTTCTTCTTTATTATCTTATGTTAATCAGTTACATGCACAGAGCCTCAAAACCCTACTCCGCGTAGGATAGGAGATCTGCACAGCTCGCTAGATCCTCCTTCCCTGAGTAGATCTAAGAACACAGCCTTCAACAACCTCTTACAATTACTTGCACTTAGCTCTACAAGTCTCACACAGTATGCACAGAGCACTTACAATCCTTCAATCACATAAATCTAGCACTTAGCCATTCGTAACTACTCTCTTCTTACATTGCCTAAACGTCTATTTATACTTTGAAAAATAGGCCTAAACATGGGCAAACCTATGGGCCGACATCCCATACCCATTACATAATCCCAAATCCCAAAAAGGACCCAAAAGGGGGCCGAGATCCCACGATCTCTGCTTCATCTTGTGCTCCTCCTTCGACAGGCTATCGAAATCCCAAAATAGGTCAATATTGACCAAGGATATCCCAAAACTTGGTCAAGGGCCAACAGGCCCCCAACACTCACCTGTGACGCGTCCCGAGTCACTCTGATCTGGGTAGTTCTACTTCGAAATCCTCGAGCTTGGCTCGATATGTTTCTACTTGTTGTTGTGCCATGGCTTCTCGTGCAACGAACTCTTGGATGACTACCTCATTCACAGGTCCCTCTAGGCATTGTTCAGCTGTAGTAATAACCTATTCCAGTTCCTCTCCTCAGCCTTCGACCTCTGTGAACTATTGGTAAGCCTTATCTTGTACAGGTTGGAGCCTCTGAGTTACTTCCATAAATCTGCTCTAGATAGTGTGGATCTTTTTTTGGGTGGTGAGTTTCTCTTAGGATTGCTTCATTCTTTCCACAGCTGACAAGGGCTTCAACTGTGCCTGTATCATTTCATCTTGATAATTTGCCTCTTGGAGTTGTGACTCCAATACCTTCAATTATCGGTTCTTAGTGAGTTTCTCATAGGTTTGGGCACTGCGATCAATGATTTGCTTACATTCCATAGCAAGGGATTTTATTCTCTCAACTGCACTTCGAGAAGTTGCATCTCTTTGATCCCTTACATCCTGTGGAGTCTCGGGCACTACGCGGAGCTCTAAGTCTTCTATGAGTTGTTGTAGCTGCTGGATAAATTATGTGATATGCTCTACTTTCTATGTGACTCAATCCTCTACCTTTATTTCTAAGACTGTCACAGAGCAAAGTGCTCTGTTGACCGCTTCTTTCACTTTGAGTTGCTCCACGAGCGACTGTTATTTTCCTTGTTGTATCTATTCTTTTTCTTCATAGAACTTTTCTTGGAGAGAAATATTTTCCTCTTCTGCATCTCGGTGTTGTTATACAAGTACTCCTTGTACTTGCGCCAAATCCTAGGTGGCTTTTTCTGTTTCCTCTTGTGGTCGTCGAAGGCGAGCTTCGACTGTATCAGCTAGACGGTGGAGTTGGGTTGGCTTATCTCCCAACTCAGGTTCTCCCAATGGCAGAGGCACAGTGGAGACTACGCAGCCAGACTAAAGAGACTGTTGTACCCCTCAGAGTTCAACTTCAATCCTATCATACATTTCTTCCTGCTTCGTTCCTTGTTTCTCTGCTATCTCCAGTGAAGCATCATTCAGGGCTGCTATGATGAAGTCAAAGTCATCGGAGGTGAGGACAGTCTGCATCTTAGTCATGGTGGATTTTGATTTCTTCTAGGAAGAAGGTTTGGGGGGTGAAACCTTCCTCTTATTCAAGGGGTCAACCTCGTCTCTAGGTAGTGTTACTTCGCTTAGTCTCTGTTCAGCTTCTACATCATTACCACCCCCTCAGTCAGGTGACATGGAAGTAGTCTTCCCTGAGGTGTTGCTTAAGTTTTGGACCTCCTTAGTCTTCTTCTGCCTGTTGGTTCTGGATGTATTATGTTCTTTATGAGTTTATTCTGGGCTGTCAATATCATATATCTCTACGGGGTTGGCAGGGATAAGGAGGTCAGCGGACCATTCCTTATTGATCTCCTCAAGTTCTTCTTCTGTCAGTTTGTAATATGACTGGAGTTTCTCTTTATGTTCATATTCTCGCACTGTAATGTAGATAAAGTGTCGATATGCGCTAAACTTCATTAGTGGTTGGAACCTTTGTAAGGTGTTCGGGGTCATGTGAGGCTCAGCTTCGATGGCTCGCTTTAGCTGGAGGTAGTATGTATGGAACTCAGCATTTGACTGCCACTGTTTTTTCATATTAGTTGAATACCACAGGGTAGAAAACTTCACGCCAAGCGGTTCAAACGATTCTATGTCGGGTAAGGTCAAACCTTCCGGCATCTCCCAGGAAACAAATTCAATGAGGACCAAGAGCTAGCTGAAATGAAATTCATAACCCTGATCCTTTTCTTCTCGGCAATTTGTTTCCAACTGGTTAACTAGGTACTTCGCCCAGTTCATCTGTAGGCCTTCTACACACTTCCCAAAAAGGTCAACGACAAAGCCGGTGACCTACGTAGGTCGATTCTTCCTTACTAATTTTCCAGCTATCAATTGACATGCTATGTGCATTGTGACACTCTGGATGGAAGCTACCTTGTAGCCTCTTGTTCCCTTCTCAACGTCACCATATGTATCCTTGATCTTTTGTGCTAGTGTGTGATCTGCGGATTTTCCTAGATAAAATTCTTGTGGGTCAGGTCCTTGCATACTCAGGCCTATGATCCTATGGATCAACGTTGGTTCAATTGTAATGTGGCGGTCTAGCCATAAGTAGCCACCATGTTAACATGATAGTATCATCTTGACACAGGCGTTGACTTCCTGGTGTCTTCCGAAGTGTGGGATCTTCATGAAATTCAGTAGGGTGGACTGCGCAAAGCTCATCGTCCACGACTGAGGGATGATCTTCGAGTTCTTCCCTTTTCTTCTAGTTAGGTACTTGTATGGGGTGAGCATACCATAGATATTGCGATCTCCAAGGTTGAAGTCACTGAACTTCAATGTTGTGATCTTATCCTGCTCTACTCGAACTGCATGTATTCCTTTCGGGAGGTATGCAATGACTATGGTGTACTCAAAATCTCGTGGCACACTATCACGATTCATCGCACCAACTAGAGGCGAGATGTAATCGGGCAATATGGATGGAATCAACTTTGCATTGGCTAGGTCGTCTATGTGCTTGGTTCTCTTCTCTACTGTTGGTCGGGATGCCCTGATCCGTGAGCAGTCTACAGAGAGGCTTGCACCATTCTTGTCGATGAAGCTTGTATACCTGCAGACATCGACATGACTCTTTCAGTCATGAGGTCAATCATAAATTCTTCGACAACTTTCTCTGCATCACTAAACTCGTCCGATATACACGCTCGAGGTTGAAAATCTCCAGTTCAAGGAGTAACTTAGACACTATAATGAGATAGAGGGAAATAATGTAATGATCACTGTGTAAAATCAACAAGTTTGTGGGCACAGATTCACAATTAACAAAAGTTTTCTCGATGCATGGAAGAATGGGATAAATAGATAACTTGGAAATGAATTTCTTGCAACGGTCGAAAAGCCTTCATTAACTATGTTCCTGTCTGTTACGGCATGGTTCAACGGTCTGGTGGTGAACCATAAATGCCTTTCTACCCATTCGGAGGGTCAGACAAATGGTTATATTATTCCCAATGACTATATTGCTTTGCCATGGCGAAGTGCCATGTGACGTTGTTTTGTTATCTTGACGAAGCTCCAATTTTGCAAATTTTCCTTCTGCGAATTTCCTCTTGGAACCTTCTATAACTTGTCGATCTTAGCTCTCTTCTTACTTAGTTTTCTAGCTTTCTTCCCAGTGAGCTTCGTCTCGGTATGCCTTTTTCCATTCTGGTTCTTATATTATTTTGGCATAGTTACTTCGTGTTGTTGATATTTTTTCCTAAGATTCAAGGGTGGTACTTCTTCTTTAGCTGGAATAGGTACTTCAATATTCTATGGTTCTTCTAGTGTTCTTGCAACTTTGACATTCGAGTCTCTGGTGTTAAATAGCTTCAATTTGTTCTCTTGTTCTTCAATCAAGTGTGTGATCCTTCTAGTCATGAAATATTTTAATTCTTGTTTCTTCTAATCTAAAAATTCTTCTTCTTCTTTCCTTTTGGCCTGATCTCCTTCAATCCAAGGTTTTCCTAGTAACATGGTAAATGGGGCACTGCTCTCAATAATTTTAATAATCTCAAAATCTTCCTCTGTCAAAGTTCCATTGGCATTCATAGAAATCCGTGTGAGCTTTCCACATAGGTTTATCACCTTTCCTCTAAATATCCCTATTCCTCCCAATGAAGGAGTCATAGCAGGCTTCCCTAAAAGTTCCCAACTTCTTTCTATCATGATATTCACCTGTGTTTCCTCATCTAGAACATAGTCAATGTCGAAGTCTCTTATTCTTGATTCAAGGCATTCTTTTTCTTTGAAGATCTCCGATAAGATGACATGTCGGTGGTCATTCAGGGTTTCTTTTATCTGTAGCAATACTTTCTCTGATTCTTTCTGGGGTTCTTCCATAATCATGGTTTTTGGATCTGCCTTAGGGTTTTCTTTTCTCATGTTCATTACTTCAATCTTAGCAATCATTCTAGGGCAATACAATACTTCATGGTCCATATTTTTTCAACAAAGACAACTAGGTCTTCTTCCAGAGAATTCCTTAGCAAGATATCCTGGTTTTCTGCAACTGTAACAGAGGGTTAATCCTCTCTTTCTTTTAAATGATTCCCAACTCTTCCTATATTTTGTGCTAGGGTCATAGTAGCTAACCTACAAGCATTTCTTTATATGATCATGCATCCACTTGTTAGTCCAAACATTCTTTCTATGCATAGGTATAACATATCTTTCACTATTCTTATTAGATCTACGCATATCAAACCTTCTTTCATCTATTAGTGCCCCAGTTTTCAAGCTAGGAAAAAATCTATCAAACATACCTAGATCCATACTTTTGAAACAAAAAATTTCACTTATCTTACTTCTACAAAGCACAAAGCTTTCAGATCTAGAACTTTTCACTATTCTTACCTTTATCAGGGTATAGAGCGTTCAGATCTTACCTCTTTTCTTCAGATCTGACCTCTTTTCTTGGCACAGAGCTTCACAAACTAAGCATAGTACTGCGTACCAGGGTGACAAATCTACTCACAGAGATTTCACAGTTTCAGGTCGGATCTTTGCACAAAGATTCTTCTTCCTCAGTTCCCAGCAATCATAGTTTCAGGTCCTGGAAATGGAACCATTTGTTGGCACAGGGGCAAACCCAGGGTTCAACGCTACAACATCGCACCAACAAAACCCTAACTACCGTCCCTTTAGACAACACCTACAAAGCAGATGAAGTCTCACCCAAGGTAGAGGTAGGGGTGGTTGCAGGACTCAGGTGTCTTCAACCTTAACTGGGTCACAGATCTGTGATTGTAATACTTAACAGAGCACTTAGCACCGACAGTTCATCAATATTGAACCACCATCTACTCCGCAAATAAAACAGAGCATCACATCATTCATTCAGATCTAATGTATTTAAGCACTTATAATAGAGAAGTAGGTTGGATCTAACAGATTCAAGCACTAGCACATTCATATAAGTCATATCTAACATCCATATACATAATTAGCACAAAGAATAAACATATCTATCTATCTATATCAAAGCACTTAGAAAGTAAAGACATAAAAACATCAACACATTGCACAAAGCATAGCAACATAGCATGTACGTGGTTCACCCCCACCTTGGGGCTATGTCCACCAACTCTTCTTCTTTATTATCTTCTGTTAATCAGTTACATTCACAGAGCCTCAAAAACCTACTCCGCGTAGGACATGAGATCTACGTATCTCGCTAGATCCTTCTTCCCCGAGTATATCTAAGCACACAGCCTTCCACAGCCTCTTACAATGACTTTCACTTAGCTCTGCAAGTCTCACATAGTATGCAAAGAGCACTTACAATCCTTCAATCACATAGATCTAGCACTTAGCCATTCGTAACTACTCTTTTCTTACATTGCCTAGACATCTATTTATACTTTACAAAATAGAGCTAAACATGGGTAAACCCATGGTCTGACATCCCATACCCGTTACATAATCCCAAATCCCAAAAAGGACCCAAAAGGGGGTCAAGATCCCGCAATCTCTACTTCGTCTTGTGCTCCTCCTTCGACAGGCTGTCGAAGTCCCAAAATAGGTCAAACTTGACCAAGGATCTCCCAAAACTTGGTCAAGGGCCAACAAGTACAAAAGTGTGTGATACAAAATATTCCTCAGGTACTATGGTGAACCCCCGAAGTCACCTTATGATATACCTAGGAGAAGCAACTATGGTTACCAATTCGCAGTCGGTGCCTCGGGCATATAGTCGACAGTCAGGATCAAAAGTCTGGGAATGGTAGCAATGCTCGAATCCTCAAAAGCACCACCTCTCATGGTTGTATGGGTACAATTGAAAACCCCAATACAAAATCTATCCATTATGCTCGGTCCAACTCTGGAGGGGAATCTCCTTGGTTTTTCCTTACGTGAACTCATGTTTAACTCCTGTGTTAGAGGAGCTTCTAAACCGACCTATACAATAAATGGATTCTCTACTCCCTATCTCAAAAACTTATGTCTTTTTAGTGGCCTTGGAGAAATTTACTCTCCAACCTACACCAAGGCCCTATCCTAAACGTGTTCGTGCACCCTAGAAAAATGAAATTTCCTAATAGATTTTAGTTGCGCATTCATTTTAATGGGATGTTCTTTACTTAGAAAAGGTGTGGATGCAACTTTGGTGATGTTCATATTGACTCCAAAAATAGTGCAATATAATAACACAATGAAGTTTCTTAAAATGAAAATGGATGCAACTACGCTTATGAAGAAAATTATTTTCTTTTTCAGAAGAAAATAAAAAGTTTGAGTGCAATATTTATGGCACCTTGAGATGCACTTTACAATTCTCTTTTCCGAAAAAAAATGCACACAAGTATGTAAAATTGTTTACCACTACCAAAGCATGATATAATGCAACTAATTGAATTCTAGGTAACTACCTCTTTTCTTGCAAATATAGAAGGCAAGGGTTCAAGAAATGAGAAGCAAACAAACAAACATATTTTTTGTTCTTTTTCTTTTACAAAAGAAAATAAAAGCAAAGGAATGCATTTTTTTTATTTTTGAAAACAAGGAAAAGTAGGTAAAGAGACATAAAGCGCTTAACTGAGGAACCACTGAAAACTCAAAGAGTCTGGATGTTTAGACAAATAGAGTTGATCTACCAATCAACTAGACAAAACTTATACCAAATAAACTCAAGCAATATTTTTTTCTTCCTCTGTATTATACACTTTCAAATTTTAACAAAGAAAAAGCCAATAAGAGACTCAAGATGCCCTAAACCACTGAACAAATCAAGTACTAACCCAGAAAGAAAGAGGAATTAAAAAAAAAAAAACGAATTCACACAGCTCCACGACTGTTAGCAGTGAAACTCGCGGATATCCACAGGTTTTATAGATTCAACTTGTGGATGTATGCATGCTACAAATATCTAACTCACAGATGGATATGTAAGTTTAGAAAAAATAAAAAGACACTTCCAAGAAGAGAAATTATGGACTTGGTAACAATTCCTGAGGGACTAAAGACTTTGTAAAAAAATCTGAAACTATAGAAGAAAAGACAAGGCAAGCAAGCAAGAGACCATAAGATACTGACCCGAACTAGGAGAATCCCTAGTATGGTCACCAATTTTTTTGACGACATATTTCCCCTGTGATTATGGGTTGAAATCACGGTAGATCAAGAATATATGGAGAAGATATAATTATTCCCTCCAAGGAAAGCACACAAAAATTGAAAGAGTAACTACTTTATAGGGATAATTTAGAGAAGGAAGAGGGATAAAGGGTGCACCCTAAGTCTCTCGTTTGATGTCAATCCCACTCCTTTCTCTTGATGAGCTCTGGATCCTTTGTTGGAAGTAACCAACAAAATGGACACAATACTAGATTTTCTACAAAGGTAGTTACATGATCAAAGGGTATACATTTCATATATCATATTCAAAGTAAACTTAAAAGGATAAACATACAATGAACACATGATAGGAGGGAAAACAAAATATTCTATTAACACCAAATCAAAAATGTAAGTTACAACCTTGTTTCGCCTTTGGCACCATCTTGAAGCCAACTATCTAGGTTCCTCCAAGAATCTGTCAAGAATCGACTCAACCCAAATATGCATAAGGATACACCCAATATCCATATAGACAAGAAAGATATGTTGGAAAAGGATTTTCCAAGAATAAGGGGGTGTTTCTCAGAGGATTATAGGAAAGGGAGGCTCGCTAGATGCTAGAAGCATAATCTTGCACCAAGGTACTTGACCTCTCCTTATCCCTCAAGGGTGATTTTATCTCTTCCCTAAGAGGTTCAAGGAGTTTGATTTCATTGTCTACGGGTAGGGAACGTTTGGAAACAAGCCCAACCAAAAAACCCACCTGAAAACATGAAATTATTTTATTTTTTATGATTTTTTAGGGCATCCGCAGGTTGCAAGCTAGAGAGTCGCGACGTTCGTACTTTGCATTAGGGAAACCTGCGGATATGCTCATAAGGAATGTTTTTTAGATGATTTTGGAGAGGAAATTTGGGAAAATGTCTAGCAAGTTTTGGGAAAGGGTTAGGTCATGGCAGAAATGCACAGGTGTGGCATTTTTTTCTATAGCAAGTCTCCACAAACAATATCTAATATCTACAAAAGTGTTTTCCTCAAAGATTAAAACTTAGAAATTACCGATTATCCCAAAGGGTGAAAAGATAAGCTGCTCATTTGTTTAAAAAATAAAAATGAACGCCAAAGGGTGATAAACTTCATGGAACATAAGCATTTTTTCTTTGGTCAACAAATTCATCCATCATGGTATTCCATATGTTTTCAAGTTGCACATTTTTTAAGGTGATATGATATAAAGTTTTTTTTGGAGGAATTATATAGATTATAATGATATTTGAAACTTTAAAAAAAAGGAAGAAGAGACAAAAGGGAATTCAAGGAATTTGTATTTTTGAAAAACAAATTCATAAAGGGAGTTATAAGGGTTTATGTTCTTTATCTGTTTTGCATTGAACATTTGAAATTTTATAAGCCTTGTTTTTACGAATTTCTCTTAGGGATGGTTTAAGTAGAGTGAATGATTAACTTACCCTTGACCATGATAAGTGTAAAATTTTACATGTAATGCTATAATAAGGTGTTAATTCAGAGTTATAAGGTTACAATTTTTTATGGAGGAGTTTTCTCCATATCCTACCACACTTAGAGGGGGGGTGAATGAGTGTGGGGCTCTTTTTCCCAAAAATTCCCTCTTGCACAAAAACTCATCAATTAGCATTCAACATTTATTCATTACCCATTGTTGTCATTTATAACCAGTTAGATGTGAGCACAT